>JANHFR010000438.1:200677-217305 GCA_032468015.1 Mimophis mahfalensis | reverse complement strand
AGGCCTCAATTCTTTGACGCTCAGCCTTTCTAATGGTCCAACTTTCACAGCCATACATTGCAACTGGGAAAACCATTATATTATTTACCTTCTGTAAAACAGGCTTCTGGTTCGAGAGCTTCTTCAGGCTCAGCTTCAGGTTGTTCTCCAATTTGGGGAACTCCAACATCAACTGTACTACCTTCAGATGAACTAGATGCATTTAGTTTCTGCAAATGAATAAAAAACTGTTAATGACAGTTTTGCTTGTTATGGCCTTGGATGTTCTTAGTACGTTTCAGAATGCTCTCTTTTTTAAAAAAAGAACTTTGAAATAAATATTAAATTAGCCTACACATATATTAATACCAATTTATTTCCTGAACAAGAAGACATAAGAAATTATATTCGCATGGATTTCTCCATGATGCATTGTTATATTCACACTACGAATCGCAATTTGGAACCAAATTTGTTAACACCATGAGCCAAATACAGAATTAAAAATTCAGAAATGCTTTATTAGCATGATGGCTGATTATTCAAATGTGGTAAAATAGAGAGCAGTATGAATTGTAGCATTTTCCCCAAATTATGACCAAACCAACCAAAAACTGAAAGCAGCATTTTCATGTCTGATGCAGGTAGAGTATGCATAAGGAGCAAACTATATTTAACCGGTTACTTCCCACGGACATGAAAACGCAAATTATCAGTGTGTAAGTACTTCTAAGTTTCTGTAATTCAGAAAGGAAAGCAGCATATTAATTTCAGAGCAAGAGCCATTATTTTGCATTCTCTTTTGCCAATGCACTTGCACAAATGACTGTGCATTTTAAAACTACTTTTTATTCTTGTATGGTACACATATATGTC
Source organism: Mimophis mahfalensis (assembly GCA_032468015.1). NCBI lineage: Eukaryota > Metazoa > Chordata > Lepidosauria > Squamata > Mimophis > Mimophis mahfalensis. Next base: position 216,450 of record JANHFR010000438.1, on the reverse strand, counting down.
CTTTGAGTACGTAGTGAAACGTACGTGTATTATTTGGCATAGCATTTAAAATGCAAAGTTGACCTGTTTTGGAAGAAAGCTTTATCCTAATGATGAGAAATGCTTTTAATTAAGTTTTCAACTGGTTTCCTGATCCTGTTCAGAGAAATGAATGTTGTGTCCCATGAAGATAATATGAGTACCATTGTGAATAAAAGTAGTGATCATGTCATTTTTAGCCTTGTACAATGTTATTAACGTGTATAACATTAACAAAATGGCTGCACTGGTAAGTAACTAACTTTATGTGGGAATGATGTAAGCAGATGGTGAATTGTCACATACTTGTATCAGTTTTTTTAAAAAATAAGTTAAATCTATAGACGTTTATTCATAGGCATCAAGTTGGTTTCATGAACTCTAACCAGCTTAAATATTAGTCTGATGGAGAAAGTACTTTACCATCTTTGTTCTGCTCCAGCTTGAGAGTTAATTTTATAAAAGCAGAAATATTTAGTTACCTTTTAAAATTTACTGAAAGTACTTTGGATGAGCCAAGCAGTTTTTGCCAATAAAAGCAGGTGTTTGTAGAGAGTCTTCCCATTTGTACCACCATACAAACATCTGGCATCATCTTTTTTTTACACAGTTTTCCCAGGATGATGCTTGCATCTTAACCCCGGACCACTGAAAGAGACAGCTTAAGCCTTCCTTTGCTGTACCAGTAGTAAAGCAATGTCCTCACCCCCCTGCCCTTTATTCTAACACCACCATCCAAGGGGAGCCTCAAGGTGTGTAAAATCTGTTCCTCTGTGGCTCTTGTGTCTTTTTAAGGTGGACAAATGATTTTAAAGACAGGCAATAGATGCAGGACAGAATCATGATGAGTATGGAACATGTGTCAGTCTAATTTTTTGCCACCTCAAGGATAATGGTTAGCATGTCTATTCTGTTACGGAAGAAAATACTTTAGTCAGTTTGTGATTAAACATTTGTTTCTGAAAAATATTTAGAATTTTATGCTGGTTACTACAATCTATTTCTAGAAGGCTTCAAATAATTACACCCCGCAATAAACAACAGTTTATTGTTAGTTGAATTTTGAAATGTTACAATAGAAAATAAACCAGAACTAGTTTGAAGGCACTTTTCAAGCTCAATTCTCCTAGTTGTTATGTAAACCAATATTAGGGGATTACTTTTGTATTGCAAAGAAGATCAACTTCTAAATATTTCACTATCAGTAAACAAAGTAGATATTATTGCTTACAGAACATGCTACTGTATTCATAACATGTATGAATTATAGATAAATAACCTTATAATAGAGGTCTAACCTCTACTATAAACCTCTCATAGTAGAGATGTAATGGAAATACAAACAATGCATATTCATTCATGATTATATATTTTTGAGAGTACAAAGAATTATTCTATGCTGACCATATTAAAAAGAATCATAATAAAATTTACAAGTTTTGATACTTTCCATTGAGTTTTTAGTTATGAAAATCTAGAAGTACGCTTTAATTACCAGTAATAGTTTAACTAAAATGAAGTAGAATATAACTTCTTGATCACATGGTCCAAGCAGGCTTCTGTAATCAACTGAATATTTTCAAAACCAGTCAAAATAATAACATTTCAAAAAAATCATATTACCCTGACAGTCAGTTTCATTATACTGTACATTTGTATTCAGGATTTTTTTGATATTTTATTGTACATCACCATTTGTGAAGTACATGGTTATAACAATTCTGTTTCTTTTCCTTCCAATTGCATCCAAGAATAGGTTTTGCATAAGAATTATTTCCACATATTATACTCATGATGGCACATAATCAATTAATGCTAATCATAAATGACATATTCTACCACGCTTATAAACTGGCCCTGAGTGAAATTTCTATATTATAAAGTTATACTGTATTAAATTGAAATCAGTGTCTGGCTACTATGTAAAGCTGTACAATTATGCATATGCAACTCAAAACCATTCCAGTGGACAGGGCACAATTTATGAAATAAGTATATGTACAGGAATTATAGCATCCACTACCTCATTCATTCTACTAGAAAAGTCCAGTCTACTTGTATAGGAAATGCCAGATGCAACCTCTTATACAAAGCCTGCAATAAATGGAGATTATTCAGATGCAATAAATTTTTCTATTTAAATGAAAACTCTTATGCCCATGACCATTGTTGGGCTGAAGCATAAATTCCAATCTGGTTTTATATTATTAGTTATGTATATTTTATGTTTAAACATCAAATCATCCTGTATTTTAAAATTTAGAACTATATAGCACTTTGCTTGCATCATTTCATCCCTGTTTTATAGCACACCGTTAACAGCAATAGGAGCACAAAAGCCAAAATCAAAGTAAACAACAGGCATCTTTTTGCTTTCCAGAAAAAAAAGATGGTATATTTAACATATTCATTGCAATAAAGAAGTAAAATACTTTCTGTGTATTGTTTCATAAGCAATGAGGTAAAAGAAACCATAAATCCAAATTTGACCATTTCTTTCTTTTCTTTTTTTAAATATCTTTCATCTGCAAGTCATTCGTTCTATTAGTATGTTGTTGGGTATTTCATGTGCAAGCAAAAAGATCAGGGAAAAATTAGAGAAACTGATATCATGCAAGTAAATACTCTTACATTTAGCCTAGGAATTTACAATTAATGAATTGCAAATTTAGGCTTGCAAAATTACTCTCACTGGAAAAGATGGTATTTTTATAATAACCACAACATCTCAATTAGATGCTGCCTAGAACCCAAACCAAATGAAAGACCCCAAGCACTTGAGCTCTGCTCATGCTACTGACCGATAGCGATGATTAAATTGGAGGGGTGCCTCCATAGCCCTGCTGTAATCTCAGAAAGAGTACAGAGGAGAAGGGTGATCAACTACCCATCTTCAAACACTTCAGCTGGAGCTATGGACCAGGACAGCTATTAAGAAAATAAGATAACCAAGTCACAGCACAGGTGAACACAGTGCCTTATATTCATACATACGTATCACGCTTTTCCTTGCAGAATGCAGAAAGGGGTTAAGGAAGAGTAAGCCAAAGGAATTAAAAACATGAAGTAAGAAAAAAGAAATATACACTATTTGCTCTACCTTTCCACAATTTCTAATATTTGCAAGTGATCTTTGTACATCCATAGACTGATTTAAACATAGGCTCTTGCTCGTTAAACTTGTCATCTCTTTCTTTTTGAGAACCTATCCAACCACAACTTTCTGTTTTCCTTTTTGTCTTGTTTTCCCTTTGTCTTTATATATTGTTGTAATTACAGCCTCATTTGTTCTGCTTATATGACCAAAGCACCTCATCATGCTTCTTTCAGATTAATATTCAGCTTTCTATTCATTCCACATTTATTCAGCACCCGTTCATCTTTGACCCTATCTTTTCTTTTCTTTTTTTACAACGCACACCTTGTTTGCACTGCACTCAGCTTACTGTGATATTTCTCCTGACATCTCCTACCCTCTTTTAATCCAACAAAGTAGACAAGAATATACTTCATACAAAGACTCTTTTGCTTCTTCTGACCATTATTCATTGTTCACAATAAACCATAAACTATATCCACTACCTGCTGCCAGCATTTGCACATATTAAAGCATCTTCACTCATTTTCCTAACTTTGGTCAATATTTTACCAACAGTACATAAATTCAAAAATTTGCTTTAGTTTTTGTTACAATATATAACTTGCAGCCATTCACTTAAGTTTTCCCCTCTTCAACATGACTGCCTTGTTATTTGAACAATTGACTGGCAGATTCATATTTCTTGATGCATTATGTAAGCTCTTTCACTGCAAATCATTGGGGTTCTCTGCCAACAACATGCTATCATCTGCATACAAAGGTATATTCACATTTATGTTGCTAGGCAACACATCCTTGTTTTCACTGCAAGCTTTCCTTATACAGTCATCCATACATGTATCAACCAACCAGAGACATTAGACTTTCTTGTCTTTTCCCTTGTTCAAGTTTTGAACAATTCATCAAGCATTTCATTATTTTCTCATACATTTTCCTCATTGTCAAACTTCTCTCTAGATCAGTGGTTCTCAACCTGTGGGTCGGGACCCCTTTGGGGGTCGAACGACCCTTTCACAGGGGTCGCCTAAGACCATTGGAAAACACATATTTCAATACAAATACAGGTGTATATGAAAATAATTTTATAGTTGGGGGTCCCCACAACAGGAGGAACTGTATTAAAGGGTCACAGCATTAGGAAGGTTGAGACCCACTGCTCTAGATTGGAAACAATCCAACTAATAGCAAATTTTTCAGGGTGCTGATTGGTAATACTTATTAGAAGGAAAATTACAATATAAAAATTTTAATAAATGTTCTACTTTCAAATGAGAACCCTATATAGGCAGTCTTAAGGGGCAAAACCCTGGGTTGTTTTCTTGCATGTTTTCAGTGCAAAGTGAAGGAAGTTTCTTTCTTTGTGATGGTGAAGCAACCTGCATCTTTTGATTGCATCGATTCGTATTCATGTGAGAAATTGCTGTCACAATTGCATGCATTCAATCTCATTTTCAATTTCACATTCACACAATCATTCTATGATTCAAGCCTGTTCATTTTATCATATACTTTCTCCAAAAAAACACTCATTTCTCTCACATTTGTACATTTCAGTAAACTAATGAACAACAAAAATTCTGTTCTATATACTCCCTTGCCCAGCAAAAAGATACAACGAATCCCAAATTTTACCCATTGTCATCTCCTTACCTTCTCAGTCAAAATTCTACCTACACTTTTGTAGACAAACAGAGCAGACTAACCCCCCTTGTAGCTTTTATATTCATCAGTATTTTTTGCTACTATCCCCTTTAAAGAATAAGAATAATGGCACTCTTTCAATTGTCAGGTATGGACATATGTCTATGACGTAGACATATGTCCATACCTGACAATGTCCATACCATATGTCTACTCTGCATCTTACATTACATATGTTGCAAGTAATCCTTTACACAAATAAGGGTGACTTATGCAAATCAAATAATACTTTAATATTTGTCCACAAATGCTGTCTACATTTTAATCTTTTTCCAACATTTTTACAGGCATCATGACTTTCTTTTTATCATTTTTTTCTTGAACATTAAATTTTACTAGTAAGAAAATAAATAGGAGATTACAGTATAAGCTGCCTTTAGTTTATTTCTTTATTAAATTTATATGTCATTCATCTTGAAGTAACTGGAAAAAATTGTTAAAAACAAAACAAAGAAGCAATCATTTTCATTCTGTTCCTAGCAGCCTCCGTTCTTATCATATGTCCAAATTTTATTTATTTTGTTGGGAAAATATTACATTAAGTAATCTGTTTCATAGATAGGCTACCTTCCTGCAATTTTCCTACTTCCACTGAAAGTAATTTCTTCCATTTCTACTTATTAAAGATCCAACTTGACACTGCCTAATAATGGTTTGTCCAACTAGAAAACCATTACACCAAAGTCAAAATCACAGTGACATGTGTGCTATTCACGCAAATGCCACACATTATGCAATTGCACCCTATCTCTGAATGATCCAATTACCCAATACTACTGTAGATTCACACTTGCCCATTTTATCATATATTAGGCTGATATGCCACCTTACACAAAGCCATCAAAGCCTACTGAACATATACAGTTGACCTGGCAGTTTAATCTAGAAACGTCTAAAAGACAGATTATGAAATCCAGACAAGACTGAAATTGTTGATGTCACCCTTTCAGATAAACTAGGAATCCAATATTATGTAGAATTGTAGGACTACTTTTGTTGTAAAGCTACCGTCTATAACAAAGTCTTGCAAATCTTAATGTGCTCCCCCCGCTTCTTTATCTTCATGAAAACTAGGGAATGTCTCATATGAAACATTTACTCAAGTTACATTCCTGCCATAGTTCTTTTTTAGCTGACAGTTGTTTTAGTAGTAGCTCTTCATACTGTCCTTCAAGACCATTTCTTCTGCTCTCTACTGCTAAGACTGCTTACTCCAGTATTCACATACATCAGCAAATTTAATTACCGTCAATTTTAGAATTGCAAAAAGAATATATGATAGCTGTAAATAATTTAAAATTACATTTAGGTTTCAGTCAAAGACCATGTGTTGGTTCAGGTGTTGGACTATGAACGGGGAGACCCAAATTCTAGTCCCTTCTGGAAATTTGTGCTCTCTTAGAATTGGAGAAAAATAAATCTTGTATTGCACTTAAATATTAAGCATACACTAAATAGAGGTAAAGGTTCCCCTCACATATTCATGCTAGTCGTTCCTGACTCTAGGTCGCAGTGATCATCTCTGTTTCAAATCTGGCACTGTCTGAAGATGTCTCCAAGAGCCAGCACTGTCCGAAGATGTCTCTGTGGTCATGTGGTCAGCATGACTAAATGCCAAAGGCATACGGAATGCTGCTACCTTCCCACCAAAGGTGGTCCAATTTTTCTACTTGGATTTTTACATGCTTTCAAACTGTTAGGTGGCAGAAGCTGAGACAAGTAAAGGGAGCTCACTCCGTTACGCACTGCTCAGGATTCAAACTGCCAAACTGCTGACCTTTCTGATCAACAAGCCTTAGCCACTGAGCCATGGTGTCCCTTGACACTAAATAAGTGACACTAAATAAGTATACTAATTATTTTTCTTTGGTGAGGAACACTCTAATTTTATGAAGACCCTAAAAACCAAGATGAAATAAAATAATTCTTAAAATAGAGTGTCAACCTCCACCATCCTCTATAAAACATGCTATGACTAGCATCTTACCCAAACAATTTACTATGGGAAATAGGCCAAATTAAAAATGTTATTCAAACTCAGCAGCTATATAAATATTAACATATTCTTTATCTCTGAATAATATATGCATCAGATTATACATTGCTAATTGTGTAATGAATATATTCTGATATATTTTTCACTGTTGCTTTAATTTTCAGAAATCTATCTTATATAGCAATAAAGATACAAATACAAAGACAGTTAGGAAATATCTTATTCAAATACACATCAAATTTGTTATCATGCTTTCATTCATTCAGCAAAATGTCATAGCAAAAGGAAACTGCTTTTCAGTTTAGAAAAGTAAAGCTAATATCAGAGTTAAGCATGATTGCCAGGGAATACTTTTAGAAAAGCAGCGAACCAGCCTAATTAAAGCATTCTGAAAGTGCCCTTTTTATATAAAATAAAATAAAATCAGCTACTGCTATGATTCCCATAGTTGTATTCATATTCATCACTTTGAAAGATTTTTTTAAAAATAAGATTTTAAGCAAAATGTTAAAAAAACCCCTCTTCATGTTATATTCTTTAATTAAAATTAGAAATTAGAGAAGGGGATTAATGGGAGAAAAGGCTAAACGGGGATTATCACAGAATGATGGGAGTTAGAAGACAGCATGTAGTAACTGTTCGATTATTTAAGTTTATCATATATCTGGGGGAGAAGAATCTTAAAGGAAATCATTCTTTCTTAACCCAGCTTGGTGGGAATACTTAGCCTACTTAAAAATCTGAGCAAGATCAGGTCTGGAGTTGAGATAAGAATCTTCTAGAACAGTGGTTCTCAACCTTCCTAATGCCGCAACCCTTTAATACAGTTCCTCATGTTGTGGTGACCCCCAATCATAAAATTATTTTCACATACGCCTGCATTTGTATTGAAATATGTGTTTTCCGATGGTCTTAGGCGACCCCTGTGAAAGGGTCATTCAACCCCCAAAAGGGTCCTGACCCACAGGTTTAGAACCACTGTTCTAGAAACACCCAGATTAGATTAGGAAATTGGCAAAATATGAAGGCAATATCCAGCTACTTGTGTATCACACCAAGAAAAGTCAGGACTGTCCATGTTGTGACTATTTTGTTGTGGTCTAGAAAAGTAAACGTTATGTAAACTAGTGGAGATTTTTTCCCTCAGCATGAAGGGTGACTAATGATCATAACACCACAAGGGAAGGAGAAATCTTCATTTGATTTGGAACAATGGATTATTTATTCAGTATATCATGTTTGTCAACATTTGAATTATGAATTGTCAACACAGGGGCAAGCAATATAATTGGTTTTAAAGCGGTTCTATTTATAAAATAATTTAATAGCCCCACTTTTTCATTTTAAATTATAGTGATTATAAACTTTGAAGTGACATTATTTCATTACCTCTGCTATATATAGGTAGACTTTTCTTTCAGTACAATAAAAATGATTTTACCCAATGTATCAACTTCTTAAAATTTTGGGCATAAAGAAGAAAATTTGTGTATGCTTTTTAGTTGCAGTATATGTTTGTTATATTTCCACACATGAGAAAGAAGAATGCATCCCAGTACTAAGGATAATGTCTCTGGAAGAATATGTGTTACTTCATATGGACTGTATGGAACCAGATTTTCAATGAATCTCTCTAAACGTGTTAGAGTTGCCCATTAATTTTGCCTAGAACTGACAGTTTTTGGATTGGTATGGGAGTCTCAGGGCCGAACTATATTTTGTTAAATGCAACTTTTTGCAGATATGTTCAGGGGAAAAAAGTAAAATGGGGAACACAGGGATGAACCTTGAGTTCATGCCCAAATCACCATTCCTATGAACAAGGAGGTGAATGTTTACATTTGTGAATAAGTTTGAAGCTTTAAAAATCTATCAGAGGGGACCTCATGAAGGCCATCATGAGACAATATTATTTGTGCTAGAGTTAACTAAAATTTCTCTGTCCCAAAAAACTGCCAGTTTATCACCTCCAAAGTCAGTGAGAGGAATTGTCATGATTGTGGGCGTGGTTGTCAGTTTTACCACCTCGTCAACATACTTTCATTGAAAAAATTAGCATTGCTGAGGTGGTTTCCCTTTTTTATAAATCATGTAACTGAATGTCAGAGAATTGGTAATATGTGGCATTCAAATTTATTAAAATGACGTCCCTCATTAAAAAAAACCTCAAAGAGCATGAAGATAATCCAACAATGTACTGTATAAGTAGAATAAAGTTCACTCCAGTTTGGTTAAATAGTGAATACTTTAGTTTGTCCAGAATTAAGCTAAACCAATGCTTTCAAAGTTGAATACATTACATGCAGCTTATTCGCATTGCTAAAATTGTATGGTAAAGAAACACAGGTGAATTAAAGTCTGAAATCCTACAAATGTTCTAGTTGCCAGTACTGCCTGACCATGCTGTGATGTGAGTCATGTGACTCAGCAGGGAGTAGCGGTGAGGTTTCTATAATACTGCAATGAATGGGGAAGGGAGATGGCAGAGTAGCATGCAGGCCAGTCAGTACCCATTTAAAGAAACATCATACAGAGGTAGAACTTGCTTAAGTAACCTGTGTAATATTGGTGTTGTTCGGTGCTGTCTGACAAAAAAGCACCAGAGCTGCATTCTTGAATGATCCAGCTTGTTTTTAATCCTGTGAGAAGAATGGTAGGAAATAAATTTGCATACAGTATCTTGCTGTTTAACTCCGGGTAGGTAGGTATGATTTGACTTACCAATATACCTCTATTTTTCATATATATATATATATATATATATATGAACTAGAAAAAGAAAACAACTGCTTATTTTTATATGAATAAAACTGGCCCTGAAGTGTGCACTGCTCAGTCTTCTCAGAATTCATTATAAAGAACCAAGATGAAAATTTAAGACCGAAACTATATTGACTTGTTGAATTGGAATGTTTACTTGAAAACTTGCAATTTGTTTGAAAATCATGCACAAAGCAGGAATATTCATATATATTTTAAAGATCTAGCCTTACTGTTAGTATTCATCATAAAACATGACCTAGAGTTTCACAATCAAACTCAATAAACAAATGTCTTCTATTCATTTTATATCACCCAAAATCTGAACTGGATCCAGATTTAGATGTGTGCAGTGGAGTTGATGCAAGTGGACTTCACACTCTCCTTACTTGCCAAAATAACTTATCCTGTGAGACTTTATAAATAATTTAAATTAACATTAAAAAAAATTAAGATCAAGAAATCAAGACAAGGGTTGACTTATGTAATGACAAATTAATTATGGAAAATTTTGCATAACTGAGCTGCCTAACAGCAGGCCACACATTTTATTGCCAGGACTACTTGCCAAGGCACTTCCAATTATTTGTATTATTAACATGGGCTACACAAATTAGCCATAGATGAATAACTTACAGAAGCACAGAGAGTCAGGCATGAGTACAAAAAAATCAATTTTGATCATTTTTTGATCATCATTTGGATGAAAAAAAAACCTTCAGAACTAAATCTAATTAATATATGTATGAAGGGAAAGTTAAATGTTTTCTCACTGTTGTCTCTGCAAAATTTAATCACAAGCTTAAGGGTTTGTTGTATTTTCTGTGAATGAGGAACATGAAAGGTCTTATTGTGCTTTCTCAGAGGATATTAAGATCCCACTAGGCTTTTCTTTTAGTAAGAGGCCTGTCACCACACAGGGTGCAATGCCAGTCAGCAGTAAAAGGAAACACAATCCTTGATGAAACTCTACATCTCAATAAGAGGAGTAATATTATGAGTTGAGTGGTAGCCCCTTCTTTCCCAAATCTTTCCTGTAAAGAAAGGAGGACTGTGGCCTAAATCTCTCCTTTGGAAATCAAGTACAGATTTACAATCAACAATCTTCAGAATGGATAATTCATGTTATTAGATTTTGTTTTTGAGAGACTCTGGATGGAGAGACCCAGTGTACAGAGGTTCTCTTAACAAATAATAATGGGAGAAATAGTGAGAAAAGATGGGAGGATCAAAATGGTGAATGGAAACTTTCTAATTTTTCAGAAAGTATTGATGGAAAGTATTTGTGTAGAAACATTATTTTCTTTTTTTCTCTGTCTCTTTCAGCCTCCCAAGTACAAAGGAAAAAAAATTGTTTCAGAAAGTTAAGTGGAAAGAGAGGCTGGGGACTCAGGATAAAAGAATCTCAAGCTATGAGAAGTTGGGTGGTATAGAATTACTATATTGGAATGGATGAATGAACGAATAAATGAATAATGCCTTTTTTCTCACCACTGGCGATGGCAGTAATTTCAAAAGTTTATCTAACAGATGTTCAGTATTTAGATGTTAAATATTTAACAGTATTGAAATTCAATCCTTGAAGAATTGCATTTATGAAATGTTGGGCAAATTATTTCCAAAGTAACTTAAAACAATACCAAAATCTTGAAGAAATGTGATTATATCATATAACTATATGTTAATACACATTAATAGAAGATGACTAATGGCGATAAAGAACTCAAGAAGTTCAAACTTAAGGAATAGTAAATGGCTTTTTAAAAATATCATATAGTTAGTGAAATATTTATGGATTCTGATGAACCATGTATAAAAAAACCCTGACCAAATCAAATTAGCCATGTATAGAATCAATTAAAGTTTTCATTGCACAAATGTATGAAAACAAGGAAACTGGATACTGTCATTAAAAAAGTATAAAGTTTAACAAAGTATAAATATCATGACTAAAAATTAAAATTAAAATCTAAAAGAGAGATTTAAGCACTTATTCAACTCTTCTATGGAAATAAATGAGATTAGAAATTTAAATTTCAGGGATTTCTGGTCTGGTCTGGCTTCTGGCACTGTTAGAAGCGAGGATCATGAACTTCCCACGTAAGAGGTCTCCTAGAAGAGCCATAACTGCCCTGGAGCGGTGGTGAAGAAAAGGGGACCACTGAGCAGGTGGAGGAGAGTCGCATCTCTCCTCCCTTACTTGACATTTGCCCTTATCCGAAGACAGGGTGAAGCTGTGGTCTAACATGGCCGCCATGAGCTGGGAACAGCCAGAACTAAGTTTGTGCAGGATCGAAGGAAAGATTGTGAACAGGGTTCATTGATGGGTGAGACAATGCTTTTTCTGTGATAATCTACCCCAAAGAAATCCGGGAGAGGAGCCTTTAAGATCATGAATATGTAAGCAGCAAAAGTAAATGCTTTTTTTTAAAAAAGAAAGACTGAAAAGTAATTTGAGAGTTCTTGTGACTGTTGAACGGTAAAGTGACCCCCAGACTCCCCAAAAAGAAGAAAGGAATGTTTTGACATTTGGTGGCTATGGTTGTTAAAGGCTGAGTACTTAATATATGCTAAAGAAGGGACTAAGAAGGACATTTTACGAAGGAGCTTTCGCAAACATTGGCATTGGTTTATTTCATAATTGAGAGATTTTTTAAAGAAAGGAAGCCAAGCTTAACCACAGAACAGGCTTAAAGAACCTGGAAAATACCTTGGAATATTAGAATACTAGAACATTGAGCAAATGCTGAAAGTGGTTTATTCTTATTAATTGGCTTTGGTGAAAAAATGTCTGTTGATTAAATTTAACTTGTTTGGGAAAAGTGGTCTGAAAATTGAGAGCACCATCTGCTGATGATTGGAGGAATTTTGGATTTTGGATTCTTTATGAATCAGAGCAAGACTTGATTGTACATTTTACCTGTACTGCTATCATGATGGATTTGATGGAATAGCAGTGGAAATAAGAGGATTATTTAATCACATGATCTTGGTATTTCAGAATATTAATGATTCAATTGATAGTATAGGCAGGAAAATGGAGAATATTCTATAGGGAGCAATGAATGGAGACCAAGCTACCCAGGAACCAGTGGAAGCAAGAGAAAGACCAGATGCTATGGACCACGTAAGCCAGAAAATTGATTACAAACAGGGAAAAGACATGGATCACAATAATCAGTAAATGGAGCAGAGGCTCGATGAGGAGGAAGACCAGACGAATGGCAAGCAAAAGGAGTGGAAAGAACAAAGAAATTGGCTACATCATTGGAGAGATCAAGCACTGGAGTGAAAAATAGGATGGAAAAACCAACTGATAAGGGAAGAATCCCCCCAAAAAACGAAACAGATGAATTGACATTGGGAGAGACAAGAAGACAAGGAAACTGGGTATGATAAGAGAAACTGGGTCATGAGCAGATATCTGGGAGAATGGGCAGTATGGCATAGTATTGGAAGAAATGGTTAGAATGAACAAGAAAGGAAGAGATGATGGAAGAGACAGGCAGAAGGAATGGGGGAGGCAAAGTAAAAAATGGATAATAATTACAGAGAATAAGAGATGATGGATAAAAGTATTGCTCTTCAAATAATAAAGCAGCATGTATATAAAGAGGAAAGAGGCAGTAATAAAATTAGATAGGGGAAATACTAGAGCATAAATGGTTATAGAATAAATAAATATAATAGAAAGAGTTGATAGAGGGCAGGCATCCTTTAGGTATATTCAAATAAGATAGTGAAGATTATTTAAATTTGATAATTGTGATAGGAGGCATTTTTCTTTTTTCTTTTGTAAGTTTAGATAAAATAATGAGGACTATTTTAACTACAAAGATTGGGAGTTTACAGATGTGAGGAGCTCTGTGTTTTTTGCTTTGCACTTTGTTGTCTTTTTCTGTATTTGTGTTCAAATAATATAGTGAGGATTGCCTAGATTTGATGGATGTGATAGAGCTTAACAATATTGCTGTGGTGAATTGGATTGACATGGATGGTACCCAGGGCCAGCTCTGTTCACAGATGGCATGGATATGTATTGTAAAAAAATAATAAAAATATATATTGAAATTTCTCTGGATTACACATTAAAATATTAAAAATTGAAAATATTAGAAGTGGTTTGATAAGAAAATTACAATTTTTATATTGCCTGAAATATAATATTAGATTGAAGGAAAGGAATATAAGCCTTTTTGGCTTTGAAGACATCATTTTTCATCTGTAAATTAGTAAGGTTTCTAAAACTATTATTTTGTTGATTTTTTCCCCCATCTCAATTATTTTACTTACAATTTTTCGATTATTTCAATTACAATGATTTTGTAAGTTCCTCTGGAAAATCTTTCCATGAAAGTAGAATACAAGTTATATAAAATAGCTAATTAGTTATCAAATTATATGTCATTTGATATTTCTAAAAACTGGGGTTACTATTCTAACCCTTTATAAACCAATCAGTAAATTATAAGTGGCTTCTGTAAGTACCAAATGGCTCATTTTTTTCCTAGCCCAAGGAGTATTTTATTTCAGTTACATCCCTTACCGCTCTGGAATGAAAGAGTTCTCTGTTACCTAAACAATTTAAAAAGTTTTCATAAATAACCAGGTTTTAACAATAACCAAGTTTTAAATCTGGCTTTAATGAAGCAGACTGAAATTAGCAGACCTCAAAGTAATACCATAAATGCAATTGAAACCACAATAGCAATGGCTGACACACTTCACCAAGAAAAACTGGGAAAAAGAAAAATGGTTTCATAGCTGGTTTGGCACGATTTAAGACTGTGCGATGCTTTGATCCTTCATTAAAAAAACATCAACCTCAAATGATTTACAAAATAATACATAGAAAACAAACCAAGTAAAATAAATACACATAGTTTTTGAGTGAATTCTAGTATGAGTGTGCAGAACACTGCAATTTTCATCAAACGTAAGTCATAAATAGCTCATTTAGAAAGTATAAAATTAACATTGAAAACATGATTGATTTACATTTAATGCTGCAAATTAGTTTCCATCCCATTTGAGCCAATTTCTAAATGCCGAAGAACAGAATGGCTCTTGAGTCACCTCTGAATGGACACAGTTATAATATAAGCTAAAGAGCTGTGGAGCGTCTTCTAGTATTTCCTGAAATTCTGCTATGAATAACAAACATTTAATTGCAAACCTGTATTTTTTCTGTAAGTTAGAAAAATAAAAATGTTAATGACGTTATAATCTTCTAAGAAAGGCCAACATAGAATGATCTTAATGGACGATTGTAATACGTACTATATTAAGGTATGTGGATTTATTTGAAAACAGTAGCTGTCGGTTTAACTTTTTAATAAGTGCAAATCATGTTCTGAAAATAGCACCACAATATGTGTTGCGTATTACACAGGACTTACCTCTTTGCTTTCTTCCAGATCTGACTCACTGCTAAATTCCTCTGTATTTAAATTTTCAAAATCTGATTCTCCAACAGCAATGGGTACTGTCACAGTTACACTTGGGTTATTTATGAATGACATATAATCACTTTCATCAATGATGTATTTTTCCACGCTGCTTCCTATGCCGCTGGTAGTCCCATTGCCATCTTTCAGATAGTTAAAATCTTTGCCAATATCTACTATCACATGATTAGAAATGCAACTGTCTTTCTTATTGTTTAGATCTTCAAGGGGCTTGATTTCATCCAAAGCTTTTTGTTTTCTCACAAATGCCTTTTGTACAAATTCATGAGCTTTTCTTTTTATAAAATCGATTCCTTTCTGAATCCTAGCCACCGCAATTTGGAGGTTGTTCATTTCGTTATCATCATCTGTAGCAGCAAGATTGTCTGAACTGAAGGAGCTCAGGAGCAAGGCCAGAAAAAGATTCAAAACCTATTAAAAGAAAAAAAAGGGTCACTCAGTTTATCATGTTATTGGCCACAATGTTTGAATATTTTGGTGTAAGTGTTGCTTCTTCTTCATTACTCTTATATTAGACTATTGTAATGCCTATGTTCTGCTTCCTAATCTGATATCTTTTTTGGACATAAGGAACCAACACTGAAATAGATAAACATTCGTATTAACCTGCTCCTATGTTAGGTGATATTCTCTAGCACAGTGGTTCTCAACCTTTCCAATGCCGCAACCCTTTAATACAGTTCCTCATGTTGTGGTGACCCCCAACCATAAAATTATTTTCACATACACC
>JANHFR010000438.1:173851-189895 GCA_032468015.1 Mimophis mahfalensis | reverse complement strand
ACAGCCAGGATCAAGTTGATCAGGTAGAAAGAACCCAAGAAAATCACCAGGACAAAAAAGATCATGTATGTTTTGCCAGCAGCACGTAGAGTCTATAAAAGAAAATAAAGAATACATCATTTTAAAACAGTCCTCCAAAATATATTAGCCTCCTTTTTTTCCTATAGATAGACTAGGGAATGAACTTAAGACAAACACAGTTCTAATCTTATGAGATGGTTTGACTATATTGGGTACACGTGTGAATTTATGTACAAGGTTGCCTGTTAATCTACAAATAAACCTACAGTTGCTGTAACTATCATAGATAAGACACATTTGGGCTACTGAGCTAGTACAGCTGGAACTCACCTCCCTTCATCACTGAGACAGAGGTATTTCTGCTATGTTAAACATAAAGAAGAGATTAAGGAAAACTGGGACATTTTCCAACTCTGTCAACACGCACAATAAGACAGCAGGGAAGAATGTATGGCCCTACAGGCATTGCTTAATTCCAACTCTTACCATCAGTAGCTAGGGTGACCAGTGATGAGGACAATAAAAATGGAAGTTCAGTAATATCTGGAATGGAAGTATAGATTACCAACCTTTGCTTCACTCAGCTGTGTTTCAAAATAACATCAAAAATTACTGGCTGGGGACCAAATTATGAAGCGTGTGTTAAGGTTAACATGCTTGATCTTTTGACCAAAATGCTAAACCACAATGAAGATTAACACTAATCAAACTTAGCATGTCACTCAAGCAATTTGCTACCTCAGGCTGTCAAACTCATGGCCCCTGGGCCGGATGTGTCACACACTGGCTATGCCCCCACCCGGTTTAGTGAAGGGGGAAAAAGTTGTGATGTGTCACATGATGCCACCATAATGCCAAGAGTTTGACATCCCTGTGCTACCTGGTCCTGCCAAGGATGTTGCATAAATACAGCTCATCTGTTATTTCTTTGCTTGTGCAGTATTATGGTTGCTTCTAATGTACGCATTTGGCATTTTACTGACTACACTGAGCAGTATGGTGAGTTAGAGCATAGGCAATACACTGAAACTACCAGCAAAGCTTTACTTTGTAGAGAGCAATGGGATGCTCTTCTCTATTTCAATGGTCAATGTTCTCTATTTCACTTCCTCTTATTCACTTAAGAGCTTTTCTTCCCATTTCCTTTCAAAAAGCTACCCATAAGACGATGTCTAAAGACATTATGGAGTTCATCTGGAGGGTGTTTAACTGGGCAGAGAATGCTATCCTACCCCTTCACTTTTATCTGATTTGTGAAATGAATTCTTTATAGGGCCAATGTAGGAATAGATGAAATGGTGCCCTGTAGATAGTCAAGTTAGCTTGCTCTTATGAGAGCTATAAAGAATTATGAGAGCTATTAGAGCACATGAGAATATTTAAAGTTTTCAAGTTGCTGACCCTGAAAGTAATGTTTGTCTTTTTGGGGAAAAAACCAACAGTAAAGGTAACAATGCATTACAACATGATCCACTGAGCATATGCAAAACACTGTGCTTGGGTGTTTTATCCCTAATCTACAGGGCTATAGGGAAGGGTCCCACAATCCAGTAATAGCTCCTGGTATCAGGGAAGGGATTGTAGCACTCGATGAAATTGTGGGTTCATTTCCTTGGCATCTTCTGGTAAGAGAATCCCCATCTCAGCATTCTTTATGGCTATAGGGGTTAATAACATGGCAGAGTCTAATACAGTCCCATATATTCCTTTGAGAAAGGGAAGTTGGAATGGTTCTCTGTTGCCCAAGAGCTCCAATGTTCATGCCAAAGTGGTTATCAAAGTTGGATGCCAGTGATGCAAAAAGTGCTGGCTTCATGTAGCCTATCACTGTTCCTTTTCTGACCAGCAAGTCACTCACAGAAGAAAAGGACAAGTACTGGGTACTTGTTACATTGTGGAGAATTTGGACATCAAAAGGGGAAAATGCCTCAAGACTGCAGACCCCTATTTGTCTCCCATATTCTGCAACCTCTCAAAACGATCACCAATTTGGAATCCCACCTATTTTAGAACGCAGGCCTCAATACGCCAAGTAAAGTCTTGAGTTGCTCTCATGTGATCGAAATTAAGACCCTGCTGTATACATTTAACCCTCAATGAAATAAGTAGACTCTGAAGTTCTTTATTTGAGCATTTGAATATACAACTGTTATGCTTCAGAAACAGTTCATCATTGCGTAACAGTTGTAAACCTTTGTTCACAATTCATTCAGGTGCTCATATTAAAATGCTGCTTTACATAGTCAGCCTCGGTGCTACTACTGGTACTTCCTGCTTTCAAAGACCCTCACCAGTTGGTAAAGATTTTCCCAGTAGTCCTGAGTCATCAGCCGAAAGAGTGACAAGAAGGCCCAGCTGAAGGTATCAAAACTTGTATAGCCATAGTTGGGGTTTCTACCAGCTTTTACACACATATATCCTTCTGGACATTGACTAGAAAAAGGAAAAAATTGCCATTTTTAAAGATTATCCTAATCAATGTATGCTTTACTACAGACTGAGGCTTGAGCAAGCAGCCTATCAATTTTCAATAGAATGAAAATCATACTCACTTGTAAATCTATTGTGAAATCATCCAAGAACACCAATTACACACGAAAACTGGCCACAATTTGACGCCCTCCAAAATGATGGGTTTTAATTTGGCAATGTGGGATTAAACCAGCCAAAACGTAAAACGCTGGAGGACACCAAGTTGAGAAAGGCTGGTCTTTTTCAATATTAACGAGGGAAAATTATTGATTGGCTAAGCTAAATCCTTAAGGCAGTATCATAAAATGCAGTCCTACCAGATCAGTATCTCTTTAAATAACAGTTCAAGACCAGAAACAAAGAAAGAGGCTTATTTTGACTTTAGAAATGTTTCCAAGTTTCAACTTAAAGTTAGACTGATAACGAGAAGTGGAAAAATGCTCATAGCTCCGTCCATCTCCAATACTTACAGCTTAAAGTTAGCTGCAAATATTTAATCAGCAAACTTCTGCTCCACCCCCATATTATCAAATTTGAAACACTTCAGAGAGTAAAAAAAAAAAGTTGAATTGTTTACCCCAACCATCATTTCAGCAGCAATTTCCAAACAAATAATTTATTATATAAATAACAATATATATATATATATAACAAATTATCCTCTTACCCTGCATCTGAACCGTTGCCACACAGCAAAGCATCATTTTGTCCTTCCAAGAAGTAGAAGTGACCTATTTGGAAATAGAATTGGCTATTTTTACTTTACTTACACTAAAAGTCACTGTTGTACAAATAAGCTAAACAGGCTTGTGGAATCCCAAAGAGTAACAAATACATTACAACAATGTTATAGGAGAAATACTGTGCAGGTCTATGGTAGTTAGAAAAACAGAGCCTGGTAGCACTGTTTCAAGCTAACACATTTTATTAAAAATCACAAGCTTTTCTGAGCTTCAGGAGATGCTTAGGGTGATTAAACCGATGTAAGATTGGAATAAGCATGATACAAGGGAGAGGAAAAGAGTGGTTATACAGATGCAGATTGTTATGTGAAATAAATTACAGTTAAGAATTGTAATGTGTTAAACACTCATTTGTTTATAAAGACGTGGAACAGCCTGATATGGGAATCCAGCAGTCTCTCATTCTGTGAAGAATCATTTCTTTGCTCCAAAATAGCAACTTTGAGATCGGTAATCAATATTCTGGGAGTTTAAAATACTCTGACATTACTTTCTCTTTGTTTTGAGTCCTGTTGTCAAACCTGTGTCCATTCATTTTTGTGTGTACAAAGTCTGATCTGTTTGTTCAATGTAGCACCCAGAGGGACATTGCCTTCCCACTAATGCAGTAGATGCTACAACTGCCAGCAATGTCTAAAAAGGTCACACCACAGCTCTTTTGAATTTTGCATCTACTGGACTTGGTGTCCATCTACATGTCAGAACAAATCTGTAAATCTTTAGATATTTTTCAATTGCATCTAATTATGGCAATTTTTTTTCCCTGGCAACCTTTCCCCCGCCCCGTGTATGATGTTGCCTTCAAGACATTGCTGGCCGATAACTGCTTTGCAATATATCATTCTTAGCTGTATAAATGTTTTCC
Source organism: Mimophis mahfalensis (assembly GCA_032468015.1). NCBI lineage: Eukaryota > Metazoa > Chordata > Lepidosauria > Squamata > Mimophis > Mimophis mahfalensis. The sequence continues at coordinate 185,794 of JANHFR010000438.1, read as the reverse complement.
TCTATTCTGATGTCATCTAAGGATAACCTTAAAGTGTACAAAAACTATTAGGCTTTGCCGCCGCCATTACTTTTCAGGGAAATGAACAAACCGGTAGTGGTCTCTTCCACATGCCCTCCTCATCCTCATATCATAGTGGCTTACTCATTATTTTCTGAGGAGAAAGCAAGCCTCCAGTTCAGTGCTAGATTGTCACAGAGGCCAGCTAAAGACAGATCAAATTTGTTTTCATCATTGGAAAAATGGAACAAGCCCTCATCTGCAGAACCTTCTGGGTCCTAAGGGAGCCTGATGACCTTCAACTGGCTCATTGAGGGATGTCCTCTGCCCCCCCCACAAATCTCCAATCTCAACATAGCCTTCCCCAGCCACTTTTCTTCTCAGAGTGACTAGAACTCTTCTAGCAGTCAGGTTTTTCCTCTTGGAGACATTGGTCCAAGGGACTGGGAGCAGAAGCAACAGAAGCACAATAGCCACAGTGGCAGGAATATCATGCTGGCATCGCTTTTTGCTGATTGAGGAACTGCTGGATAGTATTTCAACTCAGCAAAAAGGAAAGGCCTTTTAAAGGCTCCCAAGTCATACTTTTTGGAAGTTGTGCTTTACTACACTGATACGGATATTTCTCTGGAATGTGTCGTTACTTTAAAAAAAACAAATAATCGAAAATATAAGACAGTACAAAATGCAATTTGCCACAATTTAAACCACCATTTAACATATTTTCTTAATGTTTATACCATTAAAGGTAGTCCTCAACTTACAACAGTCCATGTAGTGACCGCTTGAAGTTATAATGGCGCTTAAAAAAGTGGCTTATGACCATTTTCACACATGACAGTTGCAGCATCCCCATGGTGATGCAATCAAAATTCAGACACTTGGCAATTGACTCATATTTATGACGGCTGCAGGGTTCTGGAATCAGGTGATCCCCTTTTGCAACCTTTTGACAAGCAAAATTAATGGAGAAGCCAAATTCACTTAACAACTATGTTACTAACTTAACCATTTCAGAGATTCACTTAACAAGTGTGGTAAGAAAGGTCATAAGATGGGACAGAACTCATTTAATAAATGTCTTAGTACCAGAAATTTTGGGCTCAAAATTTCAAGCACTACCGTAGTAGTAGAAAAGAAGTCAAGTCAAAAGTCAAGGACTACCATAGTAGCAGAAAAGAGAAGAATCAATATTCCTTGGGTTGGAAACACCATGAACTAGCAAGACAACTATAGCATTTGCTTACAATTCACCATTTCTGTTAAGGGAAACTTTTGAAGAAAAGTTGAAACATAAAGAATATATTATGTTTTAAGGTTTGGTTTTAACATTTTATGTTTTAACTAAGATGTAACTGTAAGCTGCAGAGTTACCCCATGGTAAGATGGGCAGCCAATACATTTTATAAATAAATAAATAGCTAGTTCTTACTGTCATCACTGACATAATCTTCCCAGTTAAAAGTGGTCACTGTCGTATTTACAAAGGTACCATTTTCTCCCATTGTGCTATTGAAATAGGAAGTGATGTTTATTTCAAAAGTAGCATTGTCTGGTGGCCAAATCAGGCATTTATGCCTTAGGTTCCCCATGAAAAGTTGGAGCCCTATTAGTGCAAATACACTCAGACAAAACACGGTCAGGATCATGACATCTGAGAGCTTCTTCACAGATTGAATGAGGGCCCCTACAATTGTCTTCAGGCCTGCAAGCCAAGAAAAAAGAAAGAAAGCAGTTTTGATACAGTGTTCAAGACTTCATAAGAATGTGTTGATTCAACTAACTTTTCATGCAGAATGGCAATGAAATGAATTGTCTTTGTGAGAGTTTCATGAAAAGCCTGATTGCCTATGAACATGAATGAGAAGCTGTTAAGTATACGCTGATCTCAAATTTTTTATACAAATAAAATGTATTTATATTTATAGCTAAATATACATTGTACGTAATCAGAGGAACACTTGGCCTAAGCAAAAAATATGATTTTGCTATCCATGCTATATCTCTATGGAAAAGCACATTATTTTCACTTGCTGTGTTTCTTGCCCAAACCATTATTGTGAGATCACTTTCTAAAGTATTCAACAATGTGCCTCAGTTTATGTTTATTAATAAGTGAACATGATATAAGCTATTTGAATGATACTGGATTAAATCTTATGGTATAAAACAGGTGATGGTTTGGAAAAGACAGACAACTTCTAGGAAATCCCCATGCATGGCCCATGCTATATTTTGTGTTCTGCGTATTTAACACATTGCATTTTCTAAAAAAAGCATATAAACAACAGATTGCAAGTTTGTCTGAATTGCCTGCAAAGAAATGATAAAATTTGCATCAATATGAAAGCCTCACTTCATTGGCTTTTAATTTAAAAGTGAAAAGCTTGATGTCATAAGATGCAAATTGTATAGCAACCTACTGCAAATGTCTCATGCAAGAAAGTGTTAAACACAAAGGCTGGACTGGAAACAAAACTTAAGCTGTAATATTTAAAAAGCAAAGAATCACATTGGACTGAAAGCAATGTTTTCGATTCTTGCTTTTTATTTTTGCTTCTACTGTGCAGTGAGCAACATGGCTTATGCTTTAAAAAGTGATTTTATCTTCCATGGAGTTCTAAAAATTCAGCCTCTGCGTTTAACCTAGCTCTCACCTGGAATGACTGATATTGTTTTCAATGCCCGGAGAACTCTGAATGTTCTCAACGCTGAGACATTGCCCAGGTCCACAAATTCTGTCACATATCTGTAATAGGGGAGTTCACACACAAACACAATGACAGGATAAAAAGGAATAGTTGGACAGGTACAAGGGACCTAACACCTTACACCACTTACATCTTACCTGGGATTACAGAAATAGTTTTCAAAGCTCTCAATACTCTGAAAGTTCGAAGAGCTGAAACATTGCCTAGGTTTACAAATTCTGTTACATACCTGTAGAATTAAACCACAGTTATTCAGAATTGAGGCAGAGCTTAGGCTACTTGCTGGGGGGGGTCTTTAATTAACACCTTGTCTCCCTTTGCTGCAATTGCCTTGCATTTACTAATATGCTTTCCTGACCTTCAAATTAAATAAATCAACGCACAAATCACATTGTTTTTTATTAGTGAAAATTAATTTGGGAATTTGAGAAGTGTATTAATTTATTATAAGCAAGTGGCCAAACACATTATTTTGCCTCTATAGCCTAGACTGCTTCTGACATGCTAAAAAAATAAATAACATGAATAAGCAAGATTAGATTTATTGTTATAGAAACCTTTCAAAATACTTTTCCTTCTTGAATAAACTTTTCTCCTGAGATCACTCCCTATTAAATTCTTCAAAACACAAAATAAACGGAACACTTACGCGAATGTTATAACTGTGAAATCCAACCAATTCCAAGGATCCCGGAGGAACGTGAAATTTTCTAAACAGAAGCCCCTTGCAAGAATTTTTATTAGTGATTCAAAGGTATAAATTCCAGTGAACGTGTATCTGAGGAAAATTTCGGCACAAGAATGAAAGGAAAACAATTGTTAATTATAACAACTATATATACCACCCTTTCAAAGGTACCAATAAAAAATTAAAATGGAGAAAATGCCAGAAATTTAAAATAGCAAACGATTCAGTTCCGGGGAATAAAGAAATGGCCTGGTGATAATTCAAAAAGACAAAAGGCAGATGGGAGCAACAGTTCCATTTTATGTTACATTTCACCGATTAAGTTTTTGGAGGTACACCAAACCAGAAGGAAACTGCGAGGAATTAAAATCCAGTATGCAAGGATATACATAAAAGCTATAGACAACTAAATATAAGCTTGCAGATGATAGAAAATGCATGTATCTCCTCTGGTGATAATCATGACAATGGAAGTACTTGAAATGAAGGTAATGCACTGTATCTCACTGGGGTATCAAACTGGTGGTCCGTGGGCTGGATGCATCACATACAGGCCATGCCCACCCCAGCTCTGAGAAGGGAAAAAATGTTGTGAAATATCACATGATGGCAACCTGACGCCGTGAGTTTGACACTCATGACACAGAACATAGGTCTTGCTTTCATGGAGAGTTTACATTACATTTTCCATGCATAACCTTAATGGGCACTAAATACTGTAATCCAGAACAGTTTGCATAATTTGTAAAAAAAAACCAGTGTTATGAAACTCATTATTGAAGTTTGCTTGTCATTAGAATAAGTCTAGAATAAGATTACTTACTGCATATAAAACACCCTTTCTGGCTTTGTTAACATGTTGAATGGAAATAAAATTTGACTTACTCTACATTCTTCGTCCATTCTGGAGGATTACTCATGGTCATAAATACACAGTTGGTTAAAATAGTGCACATAATAAGCATGCTGAATAATGTATTAATAGTTAAGGAAAACATGCTGAAAGGAAAGGAAAACATACTGGAAAACACTTCTTGAAAATGATCACATCAAAAATGCATTTGTTTTATTTCCAGAATCAGTAACTTTTTGTATATTTAGATAATGCTCAAAAAGAATTTCCAAAGTTTTGTACATTGCTCCAGTTTTTTTTTAAAGTAAAAAAAAAGCATGGATTTTTATAGAAATGAAAGATGGAAAAAAGTTGTTACCTCTTTATTAAAAGTAAAATCAGGTAACTGGAGTAAGTTGTTATTGGCCAGTATAACACCAGAATGCAAATAAGCTGACCAGGCCACAAACAAAAAGGACAGGCAACCAGGGAAGAACATTTTGACATGGAGGAAAAATAGTATTCAGCTCAATATCCACTGAACTTTTATAGAGCTAACCTATGCTTTGTAAGACATTGATTAGTTGACCACTAATAATTCTGAACCACTAATGTTTCGAGGCTCAAATACAGTCTGATATCTTATGTTCTGTAAACTGATTTAAAGTTAGATTTTATACGTTCCAAAGGCAACTTCATACTCGCCCCGCCTCTTCAAGGAAGTCCTGGTGGAATAATCAGATCATATTTTTTGTTCTTTTAGGGAGAATGCAACAAACACTTGTCTGACTTCAAAACAACTGTATGCTTATTAATGGAAGTACTTAAGAAAGTGGTGCTTGGCCATAAGGTCTGCCTGCCTGAAAGACTTGCTCAATGGGAAGGTAAGAGCAGCAGCAATTCCAGGGATGTCTGCAAAGGATTAAAAAAAAGTGGCCACAGAAGGTAATTAATGCCCTACCTTCTTTTTTTTTAAATGTGCATCGTGACACGTTAAAAAAAAGGTTAGGACACTGATGGCGTGGCCGTCATCTTGACTTTTTTGCTTTCCTTCCTGAGGTAATGGCTGAGTCATGCAAATAATAATTCAAGGTTTGTGTTAGAATTCTTCCCTGTCACCATCTTACTAGAAATGTTTTCTTGTATATGAGGCATTAAATGGCCACATGATGGCAGCATAAAATAAGTTGAGAGCTGCTTTATTTGAAGAGTTGGGTATTACATGTGCATTTCACCTTCCTAGTGGGTGCTCAGAACAGTATATAAGGGATTACTGGGATGAATTGCAGAATTAGCATGCACAATTTCTATTCAGATTTTGGTAAAGGTTTTCAGCCTGATGATTCTTAGGATGAAAGGAAGCTACCAGAGGCCTTTTCTGACAGTCCATGGGGATATAAAGAATGGAACTGGGGCCCTCCTTCTAATAAAAGAGAATCTTAACGTTTAGTTTTTTATCGGATGTTTCTCTTTTAAGTCTGTTTCATTCCACATATAGGTACCACCAAGTTGTTCACTAAGAATTTTCTACAATGTAGCCATCAAGGACCAGAATGTGGCTGTAAGGCTCAAAAGAATATTTGTGGGAAAAAAGCTGTCAAAACCATAAAAATATGAATTCATCTGGAACTGTATACACATTTTTATACACTGAGAATAAGTAACATGAGACATTTTAAAATAGGTGTGTGTTTGATTGTGTGGAAACAATAGAAACTACTCACTCTCTGGAGCTGGTCCAGCGTATTACACATTCAAATAGTAAAAAAAATTGACATACATCAATTTATTAAAACAAACCAATAAAACTTATTGATTTTCTAAATAGATCTGATGCGCATAGGATTCCACTGTAAGGTACTGAAGTTAGGAGTATAGAAATTGCAAAAACTGAAGGCCATGCTGCTTGACACGAGCATTTGCTGTTCATTAATATTTTGTGTGCCCTGAAATTGGAGGGAAACTGCCTCGCACAACATCTTGCAAACTTCACAGTTGAATGGAGTAGTATAATTTTATTCTCCACATCACATTTGCTCTAATTTATCTAAGAACCAGTATTCAGAATTCTCTCACGATTTTCAACTGAAATAAAGATTCTGAATAATTATACCATATTAAAATTATGCGGAAACATACCAGTGCTTTCTATCTGAAAAATAATATCTTTAATTCTGTATAAAATTCTGTATAATTCTGTATAAAGACTTACTGTTTGGACTTACGGTAAGTTTGAACTGAATGCTTGTACAATTTCTGTGCACATATAGAATTATAAAGCAAACTTCAACTATATATTTATTTTCATAGAGAAAGTCAAACTGTACTTGATAGCTTTGAGTCACAATGCAATGCTTTGAGGGTTATTAGAATATATAGAACAAAACATATGGAGCATCTTAGTAAGAACATCTATTGAACGTTTGTCATTTATGCAATGGATAACAAGGAGACACCCTCATGATTTATTGAATACAGAATGCAGCAACTTACAAGTTATAGATGAGTTTTAATAGGCATAGCATCTAGACTGCTCCAAGTTTATATTTTGAACAACCATTTAACTGTCTGAAAATAACTCTGAAGTATCTAATAAATCAATTTATACAAGCACGGATCCTGAGAATTTAGCAGAAAATGCAGGGATATTTTTCATTCAGTTCACGTGGAAATTTGATTTGTCTTGATATGCCTAATTAGAGCCACAGGAATTAGAAATGGCTCTTCCAATATAAGCCAAATCTCCCATTTATCTCACTGCAGGGAAAGAATGATTGACAGATGAATTCATTTTAAGAAATCGTGCATATCCTTATTGATTTTACTGAGGAGTTCCTGATAACCATCTAAAAATCATAGGTCAAGAGTCCAAATCACTGGTGTTTGGTATAATAAAGCAAAATTCAAAAGCAGGATGATAGAAATAAAGGCTGTGACAAGGAATCATGGGGAAAAACAGAAGAAAATAAAGGAAGGCTTAACATCTTTTTTTTAAAGGTCTGCACTTCATGAATGGGTAGAGGGCAACACTGGCAGAAATAGGTAAATAAATATAAAATAAAGAAATGGGTAAGAGGCAAAAAGAGAAGATGAACAGGGCAAAGCAGGAAGTAAACAAACAAAATCCCCATGGTTTAGTCAACTTACTGAAAACAGAAATAGCATTATTACAATCGTTATGAGCTAAGAACTCGAAAAGGATATGAATGTACCAAAATCTTGATAGCTATTTTTCTAAGAGGGTTGAAAGGAGTTAGCAGGTACACAGCAGATGTGGCACTGAATCGGAATATTGCCTTCCCTTTATTCAATACTATAAATGTCTAGAAAAAAAAATAATAGAATTAATGGAGAAAATTGGATTCAGAACCTGCAAAATGAGTTCTGCATTGGTCTATCATATACTGTATACAAAAGACTTTATTAAAGTAGCAGTTACAAATATAGAAGGTAATCTCTCTATCCCGCTCTCTAATTTTGTTCAATCATCTCTCTATGATTCAAAGTAGGCTCATCGACTATGGTAAACAGATACTTTCTTTAAGAGCCAGACCAGCTAAAAATTTAATTTTTTTTTAGCAACCAGCTAAAATTTTAAGTATTGTACACTAAATTCAGGAGCAAAACCTAGATTTTGATAGCCTGAGAAAAGATCTTTCTTTCTATGGTTTTAATTGTAGATTAGCTTCTCATCAGCTTTAGCATCAGTAGCCCAGCAGTTTCTTCCCCCACCCTCAACATCTTAATCTATTGAAATCAATGAATTAAGCAAGTCCAGTAAGGCTGCAGAATTCTTCACTGACAAATAAGGAAAGATCATTAAAAACTTTTTTTTTTATCAGGATATGAGTCTCAATAATTAAAAGGCATTATATACGTTCTTGTGAAGCTGCACTTAGTATATCTGAGAACACTTCATAAAGAAAAGATGATATACGTGGTGCACCATGCTTATACTTCACGTTGTAACTGTGTGGTTATACTTTTAAAAATGTTATGCTTCCAAAAATCTCTGTAAAAATGTACCCGTACTTTCATCTATGAACTAGGACCCATCAGTATGAATTTAAAGTTACAATTATCCTACTAAGTTGTAGACAGATGATAAGTTCGGTATCATCTGCATATTGATAACATCTCACTCTCAATGAATCAATGACCTCTCCTCACAGTCTCCTGTACAGTATATAATGAAGAGCAGCAGCGGAAGGATATCCACAAGTGACTATCTGATGGGCTCATTTCTATTCCCCAACTATCACAGATTGGACCTGCTCCCTCAGAAAATAAGAGACAGAACATTTAAATCCCAGTCCTTTAAACAGCCTAGCAGAATAAGCTGGCTAATAGTATAAAATACCCCTGAGAGATATAAAAATACCAGAATGGATGCATTCCCTCAGAAGTGTTGAAGGTCATCCACCAGAGTAAAATGCATTTTCATTCCATAACTGAATACCAGCTGAGGATATGAGCACCCTATTCACTTCATCAGAGTTCACAGATCAAAAGGAGTCCTAGATAATATTGCTGGTGGCACTTCAGGCACACAGTTCTGATTGAATAATCAAGATTACAGAGAACATGAGCAATGTTAATAGCAAAATCTTGTACTAATAAGTCACAAGACTTTCTCCTGCTCCTATTTCTTTATCAGGAAGCAGTCAAATTTAAACAAGTTTCTCCCCACACTTAAAGTCACTGGTGGTAGGCTTGACCATACAGGTATTCCTTGACTTACAATCATTCATTTAATAACCATTCAAAGTTATGATAGTACTTTAAAAAAATGTAAAGACCAATTCTTGCATTTATGACTGCCACCGCATCCCTCTGGTCATGCCATCAGAATTGGCAGCTGACATGTATTTAGAATGGTTGAAACATCCTAGAGTCATGTGATCACCATTTGTGACCTACCCAAGGGGCTTCCAACAAGTAAAGATAATGGGGGAAGCAGATTTGTTTAACAAGTGTGGTGATTCATTTAACAACCATGGCAAAACGATAATAAAATTGGCATGACTCACTTAATAACCACATCACGTAGAGACAAGTTCTGGGTTCAGTTATGGTGAGAACTACCTGTAGTTCATACTTAAAACTCAGTCGGATTACATTTTAGTCTACTTTTCTTTCCCTGAGACTTCAACTGTTTCATGTCTTGTCCCATAAGTCCTACTACAGTGTTTCTCAACCTTGGCCGTTTGAAGATGTGTGGACTTCAACTCTGGGATTTGAAGTCCATGCATCTTCAAATGGCCAAGGTTGAGAACCACTGTCCTAGTAAAACAAAGAACAGCCCCATTTCCAATCCCAGTGCCAACTAGTATAGAAAGAGTCTGCTTGGGAAGAATCATACGAAGCATCCCAATTACCACCTCATGCCAGAAATCCACCAGGCACTCAATGGAACAGCCTAGCAGATGATATGAAACTTACCAGGAACCTTCCAGAATCAATCAAGATCCATTAGATCTTGAGAAAGACCTTCTTCATGGGCCCATTTATGAGCAGTGAAAATGGATCAGGAAGTGATTTGACTATCTGGACCAGGAAATGATTTGACCATGTTAAAGGACTCAGTCTAATGTCATCCATATCCAGATCACATACTAATTATTCTAAATTAAAGATGGGGTCAAACATATGTCTGCTGGGGTGATTGTGTGCATGATCATATGCTAAAAAAAAAGCCTCTACTAGTTCTATGCAGTGGAGTTCAAAAGATTAACTCCATTTTTTTTTTAAATTAAAAAAACATCCTGCTAACTGAGTTGTATAAGGAAGCTTATTTAACTTTTACTTAGCAAAAGGGCTACACTCAGAATAAAGAAGTGGAATGAAGTTTTGGAAACTACTTACTAATAGAGAGCAGGATTTGATATCATCTTCTGAGGGTATAAAAACATATATCTTACTGTTCTGATACATTTTCTTATAGAAGAATTTAGAAGAAAAAATAATGTTCTGCTCCTAAGGCTTATAGTGACCTTCTCCAAATGCTGTGTTAACATATGGGATTCTCAAAAAAATTTACCTTCTCCTTTCTGGCTATGGATTCTGGGAAATGGGCATGTGAAGGATACCAGGCTAGAGATGACCAGGCCAAAGAATTATTTTAATTTTAATGAAACTGAAAGCAGGATTTTCTACCTGCAAAGAATATCTTTTTTTTTAAATAGCAGAGTCAGAGTCAGAGTCAGGCTACAAATTTAACAGCTACCCACATAGCTGCAGGATAGTATAGAAACCAAATCAAACATTTACCTCCTTACTGGTGTGAAAAGAAGAACTAGACCAGAGGGCATTTGCTAAACAAATTCAATCATATAAAAACACTGACTCTGTAAAGTGAAGATCTGTTGCAAATGTCATGTAATTTTTGTTAAGTATTTTTTTCCCCAATCGTTTTCCTCCAGATGTGCAAATACAAAAGATATAATAAAACTGCTTCACAATAATGAGGTGGGGGCATGGAATAAATATTCACAAGTTTTGTAATATTATCCCCAAGCTTTAGTTGTGATCATAAATGAACGAAAGTAGTAATCCATATTTATGAGATAATAATCTGAGGTAAAGAAGTTGTCCTACAATCTACCGATGAAAGAGGACTTTGAAGAATTTACCCCCTCCCAAATTCTATGTTAAAATTCCAGCAGAGGACTCACTTTTTTGTTAATGTAATATGGGTCCAGGTCCTCCAATGGCTCGGACACCATCCCCGGAGGTATGTCTCCATATATAAAGGGCAGGGATTTGCCAGCTTCCAAATCGCTATTCGGTTTTGGTCCATTTTCATCATCATCAACGTCTTTCCGCTCTTGCTTGGACTTCTTCGCCTTTTCCTCGGCAATGCGTTGTTCAATAGCTGCCAGTGACTCTTTCGTAAAAAAGCGGAAGCTGTCAGGTCCTGGTGGTACCAGCACTGACTGTGCCATCTTTTCATCCTGCAGCTCTTAATTACAGTTGTGCCCCATGCATAAAAAAATGCTAGGATACAGAAAAGGATATTAAAAAAAAATTAGTATCATGCTCTCTGCATCAACACAGAAATGCTTGCTTATTATTTTCTTCAGGGCTGGCTAGGTTACAAATGGGAGAGTAGGGCTTTTTTTGTCAATTTATTTTCTGTTGAGAAATTTAATTGTTTCTCTGTTTTGCTTCCAGTGGAGTTGGATGGATCGCCTTCTCTCATCCAAGCACTTCAGAAAAGAAAAGCCAGAGCCTTCATTTAAGAAAACCAAACTCAAACTCCTTTATTAAAAATAAAGGTTCCTAGTTTAAAACAACAGCAAAGCTGTTCAGGCTTTTATTTCAGCCTCAGAGTTTCTCTTTATTAAATCACACTCTCTGCCTCTTGTGAGGCCCTAGTCTCTGGCCCACAGCTGTGTCTCCTATGAGACCACAACTCCCCCTCTATAGGACTTACAGAGACATGTGAGGGGAGACAGCAGGGACAACCCCGTTTTATAGAGTCTGATGTCAGTTGATGCTAACATCACAAAATGGAGGGAAAATTCAAACCTCCTCCACTGTCCCTGATTGGATGATGGGGCTTTTAGGCTTTTGCAAAACCCAGCAGGCCCCAGCTGCTCATATTTTCTTAGCAACCAGTTTCCCTCCTCTTTCTTATTTATTTATTTATTTATTTATTAATCGAATTTATATGCCGCCTCTCTCCCGAAGGACTCGGGGCGGCTTACATA
>JANHFR010000438.1:142554-155077 GCA_032468015.1 Mimophis mahfalensis | reverse complement strand
ATCAAGCATGGGCGTGGACAGTGCGTGATGCATCCGGGCCCCACGTGGCATTTCAGATATTGCACAACCCCCAGCAGCATCACCAAAACCTATAAAGATCCACTCATTCAACCAATTGGTCAGCTGCCCCAGAACCACATACTGTTGGTGATTCTGCTCATCAATAAACAGAATCCTTCTTTCCAATCAGCCTCCATTTTATTTTCAGCGCCTTTCTCCCAGTTTAGAACTGAACCTGGATTTTTCTTCCAACACATGCTGGTTTAGGAATTCTGGGAATTGAAGTTCACAGATCATAAAGAGACCATAGTTCCCCAACTCTGCCTTACAGGATATGGGTTGATAGGAAAGAAAAATAAACAGGCTTTATATGTCACTAGAATATTTTGACTGGAAAGAGGAGAATCTAGGAACGGTGAAATCTGTAAACTTACCAAATAGGAACGTTTGCTGTAAACATGTGGAGTGCATACTATTATTCAGGGGCCACTATTATTTTAATGGTTATTATATGAAAACACTCTCCTGGGGACCAGCTGTCTGTAACAGTTCTTTGCAGCTGTGCAGTCCCAGCTGTGTTGACTGAATTTTACCTAGGGCGCAATCAGCTGAACTCCTTCACAGAGAAACACTGGGACCCAGAAGGTCTGTTTCTTTGCTTTCTTCACCTGCTGTAGACATGCCGTGTATTGATTTCATCCATTTGTAACCAAGAGAGCTTCAGCAGGTTGCACAGTCAGTAAGTACTCCTGGTTCCAAACAAAAACCTGCAACTCATTTTTTTAGAATTAGATTCCCAGACCGTCCTATTTAAGTTTTAAAATTTAAGAACTTGCTATGTTGTCATTGCTGCCTTAATTCTAAGGTGACTGTGTCAGCGTTCCATGGAAAACTTCCCACGCTCACCCAGCATTCAGAGACAAAGTCCATCCAAGTAAGAATTTATTAGAGAAGTCATGTTGGCACATCTGGGAAAACCCGAATCTGAAAGTTCCAGGTTTTCCCTTCCCCAAGTCAAATTCAAAATTCCATCCCCAGCACCCATCAGTCCATCACATGGTCTAAACAACTGTCGTTCTGCTAAAAGCTAATCCTTCACCCATGCCCATCCAGGTGCAAGCGGAATTGTCCCTGAACTTCAGAAAGAATGTTGTTGTGTCTAATCAATAACTGACTAGAATATTCCCCCTGCCAAATTCCCAGGATCTAACTGTGGCAGCCTTGAAGCTTCTAAGAAAATATGGCTATATGGCTTCAATGGCTGACAAGACTGTTTACAACCATGGTTAACACCACAATGTTTAGTATTTCTTTTCTAATCTGGGAATTTTTTAAAATTACTGTAAAATACTACCCTTAATAATTATTGGCCAGGATATTTTTAGCATCTTTACAATGTTCCAGGGGAAATAAAATTCAGACCATGGTTTGTTTTCCTGATGGTATAATCAGTGATGTGAACTAATTTTTACCTGTTTATTATATTTCTGTATCCCAGCGATTAAAAATAGAGTCCTGGCAGGTTACAGTATAGCATAAAACCCTTAAAAACAAGTAATAAAATCCCAAAATGTAAACAGCAACAACAAAAACAACAAAAACTCTCTAGAACCATCAGTACCATGACAGCTGACTCTAATCTCAGTTAACAGAGACCAGTTATATTGGCCAACTACTACCCAGTCACAAATCTTTACTTCCTGTGGAAAACTTCTGAGAAGTTGGTGAGTATGTGGAGCTGGCCTGTTGCATATGGCCATCTCCAGTGGGAATTCTTAAGTTTCCCTACATATTTTAGAAATGTTTCTTATATGACAGCTGTCCCCTGAGATTTGATTGGCACTTACCCTGATATCTTTTTGGAAAACTGTGTACTATAAAGAGAACTTTTCCTTAGGTCTTTTGAGGTGTATCTTGTCTCCGTTCTTGAGACTAGGGTTAGATACTGAAAACTGAGAAGGGCTTTTGTGGTTGTTATTCATAGGATAAATTTATTTTTGGTCGAATATACATCTTGATGTTACTTACAGACTGACAGATTAACTACTGGTAGTTACTATGACTTTACTTATTATGTAAATTGCCTTTTATTTGGAGAATTTGGTGGCTCACTGAACTGAGAGCTTGCTCTCAGCTGACAGCTGCTTGCAATTAGTGCGAGTTCTAATCTCACCAGGCTCAAGGTTGACTCAGCCTTCCATCCTTCCGAGGTAGGTAAACTGAGAACCCAGATTGTTGCGGGAAATAAATTGACTTTCTAAGTCAATAAGCTGACTTTGTAAAACACCGCTTGGGGGGGGCTAAAAGCCCTAATAAGCAGGTCTATACAAGGATGAAGGCAATTGCTATAAATGTATTGTAAGCCGCCCTGAGCCCTGAGGCATATAAATAGAATTTTTTTTAAAAAAAATTGGTGCTATAGTGGTTGAAAGAGGAGTTTATAGAAGATATTAAGTAAGAGGCTGAAGGGATTTGTACAACATTAAAAGGGGGATTGTAATTATCTGTTAAAAAGAAGGTCTGAAATCATTCATATATTTCTTAGCTTTGGGGGGGGGTTCCTGTCATTTCTGTTCTTTGCACTTTTCCTTTTTCTTTTTTTTTAGAGTAATCTTTTATTTTATTAAAAAAACTTAATAAATCTAAATTAAAGAAAAAAAGAAAAGCTAATGTTCTAGTGAAATTAGACATCTGCTTTGAAGTACTTAGGCTAATTTGGATTCCTGTGCAAGTCATAAAATGGTTTGCATCACATTTGCTTCAGATTTATGACTAAAATTATTAAAATATAATTTTGACTTTATACTATTTAAAAGAAGAGAGCAGGAGAGTGATTTTGACCAAAGTCATCAGGCTACTGCAGTTCATGGCTGAAAGGAGATTTGAATTGTTGGTTAATGACTTAATGAATTCTAACCACTATGTCATACTATGTATATTTCAAAGGGTTGTTGCAGCATAAAATAAAACAAACTATAGATACTGTTGCAAGTTTTGTTTATTTTTTGGCACAAATCTAAATCTAAAACAAAGCAACAGAATAAATGAAGTAACTTAAGTCTGTATGAATAAAGTTTTGACCTGGTACCAATAGATTGCAAAATTGGTGAGAGTCAAATGTGGATGGCAAAGCTTTTCCACAGATAGGATAGATATCAAGGAGAATGTTTTTTTCCTTAGATGTATCTTTCCTACAAGGATGCTTTGAGTAGAGCTCCTACAGATTCTCAAGACATGAGGACAGTCACGTATAGAGAAGCAATCCTAATATTTATCTCAAGCAGTTAGTATCAATTTTGTGAACTGGGCTCAGGAGTAATTTGGTAGGAAGTTCAAGTCCTCCAGAATCAGTACGATACTCAGTGTTCCCCAGATGTTTTGGACTACAACTCCTATAATTCCAGGCCATTGGCTGTGTTGGCTGGGACTTATGGAGTTATACTCCAAAATATCTGGAAGGTATCATGGTGCCTATCTCCAACGGAACGTGATTCCATCAAGCTGCTTCAAATGGTAGTAGCCACACTCTACAAGCTGAAATTTCTGGGTCATCCTCAAAGGCAGACCCATGTATTGAGCTTTACCTCACTTAATTCATTAAGGAGGTTACCAGGTTATCTTGAGCAGGGACATCTGGGTCAAACAGTTTCTACTGAGAAAAATGATACATACAAAGCTGCTGAAATCAACACAAAGGTTCTTTACTGGCAAAGCTAGATCTTGTAGTATCCCCAAGGTCATTCGTTGAGAGAGTGCTCCAAAATAGTCTACACCTATTATGAGGACATACCAATGAATTCTTCACTGGTCTTGCCAGAATTCAGCTACAATATCTTGTGTCTCATCTCTCTCACAATGGAATGCGGAACTCCCTTGGAATCATCATATTAACACTTGTAGGAAATTCATATATTTCAGAGGCATGCAACAATATTGAGAATTTCTAGAACACTTTCTCAGAAGAGTTTACTGGACATCATGCATGTCTTCTAACTTGAACACCTGAAGCTACATTGCAAAGATTATTGTAGAAAAGGTTGTAAAGAATCTTTAAGATATCTGGTCTAGCCTGCTGCCCAGTAAAGAATTCAATGACTCTCAGTTAGTCACACCCTAGTTACCTCATGGCTTTAGTACTATTGAACACTATTGTGTTCTACATATAGGGCTGCCTTGAACACTACCCAGAAACTTCAACTGGTCCAAAAGTCAGTGGCATGGGCAGCGATGTGCCCAACTATCAGACTAAACTGTAGTGCTGTCAGATTACATTATCAAATTATAAAATAGCAGGATCTCTCTGTCATACAACCAATGAGACTACAATGCAAGCCCCATGATACTACCTTGTCTCCCACCCTGATGGAGAACATTTTCTTTTCCCAGTCTTGATTTCCATCTAGAAAGTGATCCATCCCACTAATTCCATTGACCTGTGCAGAATTATGCCATGACTCTTAGAGCTATTGTTCCAAGCAGAAATCAAGGAGCATAGTCTAAGTAAGGTACAAAGCGGGAGAACAAGAAGTGAAGGAGCAAGTGTGACTGGTACTGGCATCTGGAAACATGCTGGGAAGTAGTTCTGCAAAAATAATTCATTAGTATATCACCTTAAAAATTACTGACTCCTGTTCACAACTTGTATTTGAATTGCTATAGGCCCAGTTGACAATATCTTAATAACAATAAGTAAATACTTTGCAGAAGTCATGTCTCCATTTCCCCCCACCCCTTTTTCCCACAATGTAGCAGGTGAGAAACCATATGCCAGCTATTTTAGCTTTGTTTCTTTGGTGTAACTAAAATGGCTGTTTCTACCCAAAGATTAATCCATGTTCTTCCAGCTCTTTGCAGTCATTCTGGTGCAGCTAGGTTAATCAATATTTTAACAACAACAAAACCACAGCTGTGAAATTTGTTCTGCAAATATATATTTCTTACAATTCTCCATGTTCCATGCAGATGCCATGTTCCACTAGTTTCAGAATGAGACTTATTAATTCATATAAAGGAACACTTAACAAAAGCTTCAGCTTGTTCAGAAAATGTGAACCTTCACTTAGGGATACTATGTCACATCACCAACAAGCACAATTGCCCTTGTGTTGATCTATAGATGGCATAAAGATGAGGATGAAATACATGATAATCCAGGGCAGCCAGAGCATGTGTCTATAGACTGAAGGAACAGAGACAGTTCTTAATACAGTACATCGGGGTGTCAAACGCAAGGCCTGCGGGCCGGATGAATCCCACAATGGTTGGAACTGGCCCACAGGACCATCCCTGTCTACTCGTGTCACTTCGGCCCGGTCTACCAGTGTTGCTTTGGCCCGGTTTACCTAACGCAGAGAGGAAAGATCAGGCCAGCAAAGCTTCGGCCCAGTCTACCCAATTAGGCCAGTGTGGCTTTGGCCCAGTCTATTCAATGCGAAGAGGAAACATGCCAGCAGTTTGGGAAGTAGCGTCAAGCTGGCCATGCCCACCTAGTTGGCCACACCCACCCAGCCAGCCAGCCATTCCCCCCCAAGGTCAACCACAGCCTTGATGCGGCCCTCAATGAAATTGAGTTTGACACCCCTGCAGTACATGGTAGAATCAAACCCAACTGGTTTCCAATATAACAGCCACCCAAAAGTAGGGGTTATATTGAGCAGTCAGCAAGCTGGAATACATACCATAACTGTCATATTGCTTTCAGTCTGATTCCTTATTTATTTCATCCCACCTTGCCTTGCCCTTCATCCCATCTCATAGAAAAAAAGGAGAAGGAAGGGGAATTAAGCATGTTCATCATCATTACTTATAAAGTAATAAAGGCAGGAAAAAGATCTAATAAAAAGGCCAGAAATGTGCTCCTTCAAAGGATAGATGAGATGGGGTACCTATTGGAGATAAATAGGAACCCATATAATGGCAGATCCTGGATTTCCAGGTGACTTTGGATGCCAACAAAGTATTTAGAGCCTCTCATCTTTTCCAAACTGAAGGACTTATTTTAGGCTCAGGATAATGTGCTTCCATCAACAATGTTTGGGATTGATATTTCAGAGCGCCCTTTCCCAAATGTACTTTTCCTTCTGGTTCCCAAAAATAAAAAATAAAAAAATGGAGCCAATGTCCCATGCAGCTCCATTGCAGTATTTATAGAGACATAAGGAATTGGCTTTGGCCAGTGTTAGCTCAATGGCCTTGAAATGGAGATGAGCACCACCTCCTAGAGTCAGCAACAACTATCAATAGATAGATATCTTCATGTTGTTCTGTTCTATTCTGCAATGCTTTCTGCAATAAAGACTTAGATGTCATACATGGGGCTGCCTTTGAGGAGCAGAAGGAAGCTTCAACTGGTGCAAAATGCAGCCGCGCGGCTAGTGATGGGAGTATCCTGATATTCCCATGTTACACCCTTCCTGCGTGAGCTGCATTGGCTGCCGGTTGCCTTCTGCATGGGCTTCAAGGTGCTGGTTATGACCTATAAAGCCCTACATGGCTTAGGCCCAGGGTACTTGGGGGAACACTTTCTGCCAGCTACATCCTCCCATCGTCCTGTAGCGCTCACAGAGTGGGCCTCCTCAGGGTGCCATCAGCTGGTGACCCCCAGGGGGAGGGCCTTCTCTGTGAGCACACCAACCCTCTGGAACGAGTTACCCCTCGAGCTCCGCATGGCTCCTGACCTCCAGTCCTTCCGCCGTGACCTAAAGACCTGGCTCTTCCAAGAGGCCGGTCTGGATTGATTTCTTGGGTTTTAATTCGATTTTTAAATTGTTATTGTTATGTATTGGTTTTACAGTCTATTAGGGTTTATGGAACTGATAATTTAATTCTCTTTTAAATTTTTGTATCTTTTGTTTTTTAATTGTTGTGAGCTGCCCTGAGTCCCTCGGGAGTAGGGCGGCATATAAGTTCCAATAAACTCAAACTCAAACTCAAACACATCATACTTTTATAAATTTCACTATTTTTTTCCTGATTTCTTAGTCATACTCTACAAGTTATTTAGAAACAGGGGAGTTTTGTGCTTCTACCCAAAATGAATACAATTTGTCAACCTTTTGATGATTGGGAGCTACAGAATTAAGCCAAGAATTTTAAATAAATAGTTCACAGAAGCAAAGAGTCTATCTCCCATATATCTCCCATATGTGTCAAATGCTGGATTCTCTTCTATTCCCTTTGACACCCCATTTCAAAAAAGCAACAAATGGTTTCTCCAACTGCTAGCCATTCAACAGCATTGTGTATGTAAAGGGAATCGGGTAGGCAAGGAATGTCAGGACATAAGCACCGAAGGGCAATCAAATCATGATATTACACCTGCATATGTCATGGTTTTTGATGTCATCCCAGTTTGTTGTAGAATCCTACGATGTAATACAGGTTGCTACTCTTTCTTAACTCCATCTGAAGTTTGACATTCTGTGGAAAGAGAATTTCCTCCAAGAATTCAAAACATCTTACTGTCACTCAGGCCCAGATGGGAACAGTACATCTAGGAACCAAAAGAGATAAGATACTGGAAGCCATTTTAACAAGGACAGGGGATTTTTGTTCCCTCACCTTCAAACTTATCTTTGAGATTTATTGTTAAGGATCACTAAAGCTCTTCCCTTATAACCTGCTAAGACTTTCTTGGTTATGGGTGGGGGGGGGAGCAAGCAAATCATAGCTGGCGGGCTTGTCTCTTTTATCCCTCTTCTCATGGTTGCATCACACCCAAATTTCTAAAACCTGTGGATGCATCAGAATCTTTTTTTGCTTTTCCACAGAGACATTTTTTACTTCAGTTTTCAAACCCTTTTGTGAAACCGGTATATTTATTATCTTAGCTAATGGAAAGCTCAGGCAGTACAAAACAGTATTAGGAAACATTAAGCTGGTCTTTATTGAGTTTGTCATTTTTTATCCGAAGGAAAATTGACTGCTAATTGGCTTGCAATTCAATAAAAAAAAAATACTCCATTTAAAACATTTGAAACTGTTGGCTGAGCTTTATTTTCTTCATGCCATACTTGTTGCTTGGGATAACTTGAATTTCATAAGACAAATGGATTAATTAGGAATTTATTAGTTGAATTCTTACAAAGTACCTTTGGGAGGGAGAAAACAAGAAGAAAGGGCAGTTTATTTAATTAAAATGAGCTGGGAAGAAGACCAGAATTATCACTTGTAGGATGAAATGCTGCCATGCACCTACTCACTTAAACCTTTTAAAATGGAAACACCTGTTTAGAATCTAAAAGGTAGTAAAACAAGTAGTAAAATTTAACTGAGCTATCCTTAAACATATATATTGGCATGAGCAAAGTTGTAATATGAGCTCTTCAAACTTTGTGGTACTGTGATTCTCTAACATGATAAATGAACCTCCTGGGATAAAATTGATTCCCTAGAGTTAAAATACATATAATTTTAACACCTAATTTTAGTAATTAAACCTTATCACAAGGGCTTTCAAAACGTTAGCACTGCAACTTTAATGCAGCTCTTTCCAATTGGAAATGGGCAAAACAGGGATAAATGCTTGAGGTGAATTTGACAGCAGTCATTTTTACCTGTGCAGGCCTGATACATGTTAAAGCACAACCCCCTCAAGGTAAGGAGGTCATGTTAGAGAACCCTCTAGTCCAGTGTTTCTCAACCTTGGCAGTTTGAAGATGCGTGGACTTCAACTCCCAGAATTCCACAGCCAGCAACGCTTAAAGCCAGCAGTGACAGGCATAAATGGCAGTCACATTACCATAGAGCAGTGTTTCTCAACCTTGGCAGTTTGAAGATGTGTGGACTTCAACTCCCAGAATTCCACAGCCAACAACATACTGTATCATTAATTTCAGTGGTGGGATTCCAATTTTTTTACTACCAGTTCTGTGGGCATGGCTATGCTGTAAGCCAATCAGAGGTGATATTTGCTGGTGTCAGCCAATCAGAGGTGGTATTTGCTGGTTCTCTGAACCAGTCAAAATTATTGCTAACAGTTCTCCAGAATCTGTCGGACCTGGAGGAATACCACCTCTGATTAATTTCTATCATGTTTAGCAAATTTAAATTATCTTCTTTTATGTTTAAACATTTCTCCATTATTTATAAACAAAATTCATTCTAAATATTCATATTAAACCAATTCATATTACTAATAATATTTATCAATATTAAATAATTTTCTTAATAATACTCTTACCTAAATTCATTCATATCTTTTTACATTTAAACATTTCTGTTATTTATAAATAAAATTCATTCTCAGTATCATTCATATTTCAACCAGTTCATATTATTAGTGATCTTTGTGTTAATTATTTTTTTAAGAATACACTTAGCTAAATTTAATTCATATTGATCCAATTATGCTAGCAGTATTAATCGTTATCTTACCTAAACATATATAGGCAACAAATCTTTATCTCTATTTTCCTCTTCATTTTTCTTATACATTCTTAACCTTTTCCTGTGAGTTAAATTAGTTAATATCATTTATATTAATCCAATTCACTTTAACAATATTGATCTCTATCACATCTATCAGTTTACCTTAACCAAAGAAAGGAGGGAAAAACAAAGAAAACTGAGAAAAACATCATATTAATTGGGCTTCCACAAACCAAAAAATATCCCACTTATCAATCTCTTCTTTCTTATCCTATCTATATATTACTCTATTATAATAAGACCAAATTGTTTCTAAGTATCAATCATTCCTTCAAGTTCATGCTAGCAATATTTTTAATCTTCATCATTTTTATCCACTAATTCTCATTGTCTTTTAATATCAGATTTAAATAATCCTCTTTATACTATTTAAACATCAATAAACAAAAATTGCCCCAGTATTCATCTTTATCTCTATTTTTCTCTATTTTTCTCTTTATCTTTTATTTCCCATCCATACATTCACATTTACCTATAAACAAAATTACTTCATATCATATCAAAATTACTTCAAAATATCATTCATATCACTCATATCAATCTCTTTTCCACCAACAATGCTAATAATCTCTATCACCTTTATCTAATTCTCATGTTTCCCAGTTTATTATTATTATTTAAAGGTACATAGTAGAATTGCCCAAAGTCTATAAATTTCCAGTCTTTCTATTATTTCATTTATTCTATAGACATTTATATTCTAATATTTCCTCTATAACCTTGATTCTGCCTTAGTTTACAATAAGGCTATCTAAACGTTTAAATGGCTATTTTTATCTATCATCTCTCCTCCTTCTTAAAGTTGCAATCCTCAGTCTTCTTCTGGATTGTCTCCCAAGCTACTCTTCTTCGTCTCCACCCTCATCTGTATCTTCTTTACTCAGCTTCAGTATTTATCCACTCAATATCTCTTGTTGCCACTTCTCCCTGTTATCCATATCTCAGTCTCCTTTTCCAAAGTGTTCCCCCATCTCTCCAGTTGTTTTGTCTGTTTTATTTTTTTTAGTCTCTCTTCCTTTCTCAGCTGATTTGTTAGTCCCAGCTTTTGCACCAATCCTTGACTTTTAAACTGTTGATATGACCGTTCCCTCAGCTCCATCTGTTCTCTTTGTCCCTTTTATTTCATTTTTATCTCTTCCTTCCACTGCTTCATTTGCTGGTTTGCCTGTTATGATGATTCCATCATCTCAAAGGTGCTTTGATTCATTATGTCTAGAATATTATTTCTCATTTCCTCAAAAATCACATCCATTTTGTCTATCATTCTCTGAAAGCATGAAGAGATCAAATCAAACAGTCCTCTTATTTCTGCCATTTCCACCACTGTTCCTTCAGTTCCAATCACAGTGGCAATATGAATAAAATAGGGAGTCAGACTTCAATCAAATTCAAATTATCCAAAGCTATAAGCTTCCCCAACACTTTCACTGAGGTTCGGGAGCTGTCTTTCTTTCTATCAGTGAATGACACTCTCGCATTGTTTTCTATCTATTTCTCTTTAAAGATATCTATTCGCCACTCTCCAGTTCTTAGGTTAGAGTCTCTTTTTTAAATTTTATTTTTCTTAGAGTCAATATTTGAAGTAGAAAAATCATCTCACCCAGAGACACACTCTGTCCACTCCTTCCTTCAGTCCTGCACGATCTTATGATTTCAGGCTGTTTCCGACTTCATGATGGCCATGTTAGACCACTGCTTGTCTTACCGTCGGCTTTAGGGGAAATTGCTAAGTCAGGGAGGAGGGATGCGGCTCCCCTCAACCTGCATGGTGGTCCCCTTTGCCTCACCACCCCTACAGGGGAGCTATGGCTCCTCTTGGAGCCCTCCAATGAGGAAGCTTGGAATGGGTCTGAGGAGTTTGCAGTCTTCGCATCCAACGGTGCTGGAAGTTCAACCAGAAGAGCATTCTCAAATGATTCTGTATCCCAGGATTTATTTATTTTTTAAATGTTGATACCTAAAGGCCTAGTTATTATGTTTCAGCTTTTTAAAAAAGGGAGAAGGGGTTAAAGTATATGTTATACATTATGTATGTATTTATAGTGAAATGTCAAATGTTTCATAAATTCCATTATGGCTCCAATCCCATTCATTTTAGAATAATTTTTGATTCTGGGCTGATGGAACATGACTAGGCCAAAAATGAAGATATATCTTGAGAAATTTGAATGTATGTACATCTACTATTATCACAATTTGTTTATTTATTTGGCTTTCCATTAAGAACCAACATTACAAACAGATACAAATTTGTGGTAATTTACTTCATCATTAAACACATGGCAGTTTAGAATCAACTATTGCTAAAGAATTTTGGTCTACCAAGTGAAAAGGTATCTCTTATCCAATTCCTTGCCGTAAGATTAAAGTTTACAAAATACATATCATTGAGCATATCTGCAAATTTATGGATTGACTTATCTGCAAATATATATTTTCTTGTACATGATTAACATTATTGGCATGACCTAGACTTGTTTACAGAGCCAAGGCATTTCCACATATCATCAGGGACCAGCTAATCCACATAAGGGACACACTTGTCAGATATTAAAGTCACAAAATTGTGATGTCCTTGGAGTCTTTTTGTATTAAAACTAGAAGATACTCTTGGGAGAGGAAGAGTTCATTAAGGATTGTAAAACCTTTAAAAGCAAAAACAATTGAAACAGTTTTGATTTTCATTGGGTTTTAAAATGATAAATGGGATAATAATACTTTGCTTCTTTATTCTTCCTAAAGAGAGCTTTGGAGAGAATTTTTTACAGTCTAAGACCACCACACCTACCTAATCTGCACTCTAAAAATCTGGGTAAAAGCTTGGTACTGGGCTGCGGTCTTTTGGGAACTGGGCTGTGCAAGTGGTGCACACGTGAGCATGAAATCATCCCCTCTCCTTCCCTGCCACCACCAGTCTACAGAGCCAGAAAGGTTGGGACCACTGCTATATAACCCTTTGTAAATTACTCTTTGTAATTGAGTGAATGTGACTCAACCTCTAAATGCAAGATGGCAATGCAAAGCAACCTTGGATGTGTGTTTAATACTATTTTTCCTGACTTTTAGAAGCACATGTGATACACGGGAGGGAGGG
>JANHFR010000438.1:47285-60409 GCA_032468015.1 Mimophis mahfalensis | reverse complement strand
AACAGGACTTTTTAAAGTAGGATTTTAAATCTGTTGCAGGTCTGTATCTCTTTCATTCTTTCACTGAACTTTCACTCATTCTGATTTTATTTAGGCTACTTTTAAAGGATGGATGGATATTATGTATGCAGCTGTTGATTCCCGGGATGTAAGTAGCATTTCATATTCTATCAACCACAGAGAAATGTTTCTGGTTCATAACTGTGCATGTTGTATTTTATAATCCACCATTTTTCCTTTGCTAATATATATATATATTTGTTAATAAAAATACTTAAAGCATTTCTGAGTTCCTGTAATCGATAAAAAAATTCTCAGGAACAATGAACCGAAAGACATTTTCATTTAGTAGCTTGGTTCCAGTTTTGTCTTCCTACAGATGAAAAAGTTTCTGCCGTCTGTGGAAGTTTTTGATAAAACATTTCTACAATGGAAGGAGATGAGAAGTGGTCTCTGCTGGTTTCCCTTCTCCCTACTTTGGCCTCAGCACCTCTGGAAATTTGGGAAGCATTGGGAGGGCCTCCAGAACTGCTAAGGATAGGATGCTATGGATTGTAGTGGGAAGAATAGGACCATGTGAAAACATGGCAGTTTCCTTGTATGCTGAGTACATTGAGTATGGGAGAATTTCTGCTTGATTAAACTCAACTTTCACAACATGGATAGAAACAGGAATAGATTCCTAATTTACACTGAATTGATGTGTTACAAAAGAATTTGATTACTGCCTGCCTTAAGTGATTGTACTAAGATACTGTATTGTTTTATACCTTGTAGGTAGAAGAACAACCCTATTATGAGGATAATCTATATATGTATCTTTATTTTGTTATCTTCATCATCTTTGGATCGTTTTTTACCTTAAACCTCTTCATTGGTGTCATTATAGATAATTTCAATCAGCAAAAAAAGAAGATAAGTATTTAAAGTGTTTGCTCGATGCTCTGGAAATAAAATCTACAATTTAAAAAAAACATAAGAAGCACCCACAAAATGTTAGAACAATATACGTTTAAATATATAAATACTACTATCTTGTCATCCTGCGTTTCCAATAGGTTTTCTGCTGGCTACAGTATTGTCACTATTATTAGTTTATTTCTTTTTTTACCTATAATCTTCATCCCCAAACACATCTTCACTTTCAGCACAGAAATCAGTGTGGAAGTAAAGAAATTAAATGTTTTTTTTTTATGTACTGGTTGACAAAACTGGGGTGGGGGGCGGAAATTAAGGAACTAAGAGTAGATAAAAGTCATTTCTTCTAAATTATGTTACTATATTACATCTTTTCACTGGGGTGCCCTGAGTATGTTTCCAACATAACAACTTAAGTTGAGAATGTAGTTGTTCAAAGTTGTAGTTTTATGAGTGATGTGTGTGTGTGTGGTGTCAGGATTTTATAATTCAGTGCAGCATGTGCTCTAGTCTTGATGACCTTTATAATAATTGCCTGTTTGTATTTAGAATATTAATTTCATAGGAGGAAAGTAGATGTAGTTATTTAATAAGCATATTTATTATTCAAAAGGATAATCAGGATGGGTAACTGCATAAAAACAAAAGTAAAAATGGATCAACAAATCAGAGCATAGCAAACTAGACATATAAATGGTTGAATCAGAGGAAACACTAAAAGGAAGTGAATTCTAACCCCTTTTCTAAAGGCAGATGGAGAAGAGGTGCTGAAGACAACTCCTAAGAGTAGGCATTTGATAACTAGGAAGTGATGCATGAAAAGACTATTCCACCCACACAGCCAGGAGGAGGGGAGAGTTTTAAATAAGGGTATCCATAAAAGCCATCTCCTGCAGATCTTAAAATCCAAAAAAGTTCGTAACAAGAAAAGTTCCTAACAGATCATTAGGACCTAAACCATCCAGCGTATTAAGCTCTTTATGTGTTGAATTCTGCCCATAGGGTAGCTGAAACTAATGCAGTTCTTTTAGTTCCTGGAAATTTGCACAGCTTAGTAATAAAGTTGCCGCATTTTACATTAATTGCTTTGGGACGCCCTTCAAAGATTGTTTCACACACAGCATATTGCAGTACTCTAAACACAATCAAGGCATAAATAATTGTGCCCGTGTTTAAGCTTTACTGAAAGGTTGTTGCTTGGTACAGCAGGCATAATTCTGCAAATGTGCTTCTTGGCACTGGGGATGCAAAGACAGATGTGGAGAAAGCCTTTCCTAGATTATAAACAGTGGTGGGATTCAATTTTTTTTACTGCCAGTTCTGTGGGCTTGGCTTAGTGGGTGTGGCTATGCTGTTGGCCAATCAGAGGTGCTATTTACTGGTGTCGGCCAGTCAGAGGTGGTATTTGCCAGTTCTCCGAACCAGTTAAAATTATTGCTACCGGTTCTCTGGAACCTGTCAGAACTGGCTGAATACCACCTCTGATTATAAACCTGGTCTTTCAGGAAGATTTTAGCCAATCCTGATCTAACTTCTTAAATTTATTCTATAATATTCTATATTTATAAATGTTCCCTGGACAGCTAACAAAACTACACTTCAGAAATTAAAGCAATGAAAACAGTGCACCCATTCTATTAAAATGATCCAGCAGCAAAACTAGAGAAAAGAGGAACATTTAATTCTTCTTCCTCTTTCTACTAAGAGCCCTGGTGGCACAATGGTTAGTTAGAATGCAGTACCACAGGCTACTTCTGCTGACTGCCAGCAGTTCAGCAGTTCAATTCTCACTGGTTCAAGGTTGGAAGCTTTCCATCCTTCCAAGGTTGGTAAAATGAGGACCCAGGTTGTTGGGGGAAATATGCTTGCTCCATAAACCGCTTAGAGAGGGCTGTAAAGCATTGCGAAGAGGTATATAAATCTAAGTGCTATTGCTACTACCAAATATAGACCAGCAAGAATGGTTTTATATTCTTTGATCCCATAGCCAAAAAAGAAATCTTATCTTGTGAACACACTGTCCATATTTTGAAGGGCAAGGTCAGATAAAAAAACATTATTCAGTGTATATGGTATTTTACAGAAACAAATTCTTAAGTCTGTTCCAGGCCTTAAACTTCAAACCCAGTTCTTTTTATTTGGCCTAGAAATAGACTCAGAGCAATGGATGTGATATGATATTGGAGTAATGTGAAATTGTGATAATGTAGTATTGTTATCAATAGATTAAGATGTGTTTCTCCATCATTACATAAATCAGTCTACAAACATGTTGTGTAACTAGATTTGGTTTATTTCTTTACTTTGGAGGACAAGACATTTTTATGACAGAGGAACAGAAAAAATATTACAATGCAATGAAAAAGCTGGGTTCCAAAAAACCACAAAAGCCAATACCAAGACCAGGGGTAATTTTATATATTTTCTATTCCCAGATCATGCTTTATAACGCTTAACATCTTGTTTAAAATAATATAGAATGCACTTACTGTAATGATATGTGGACAATAAAATCTCTGAAATTGTAGCTGTGTTATCAAATTTAGGATTTTGATTCAAGGTTAGATTTTTTGTTTTCTCCCACTTAGTACAATCGCCCATTCCCAAAAGAGCATGAACATTAGTAAAACAAATGATAAAGGAAAAATAATCCAATACCAAAGAAAACTATTTTTGCAATATTAATATTCTTTGTTTTTGTTTTTGCTTTTACAGAATAAATTTCAAGGATTAGTCTTTGACTTTGTAACCAAACAAGCCTTTGACATCAGTATCATGATTCTTATTTGCCTTAATATGGTCACCATGATGGTTGAAACAGATGACCAAAGTAAAGAAATGGAAATTATTTTATCCAGGATTAACTTGGTATTCATAATTCTTTTCACTGGAGAATGTATACTCAAACTGATTTCACTTCGTCATTATTATTTTACCATTGGCTGGAATATTTTTGATTTTGTCGTTGTAATTCTCTCCATTGTAGGTAAGAGCCATTTGTTTCCAAAAAAATAATAATAGCTAAACTCATTTACTAAATTGCATTCGGTTTCTAATTCAGTAATAGGTTAATGATCTGATTCACTAAAGTCATGTACTAATTTTTTAGATTCCTGGTTCAGTAATAGGATTGTTTTATATATAATTCAAACAATAGTTAATAGTAATTGGGAAATAGAATTAAATATAAGCATGGCCAAAATGATATATGGAAGCACATAGAAAAATGCCATTGTTCAAATACAGACTTTTGCTGGATTTAAGTGCAGTCAAGATAAATTCATGGAGGACAGGGTTGCTAGCAGTTGTATAGTATCGCCTGAATCACAGGCAGTTTCTCTTAAATTGGCCACTTCTGTCAAACAATATTGGAAAGTTATTACTTGATGCCTCTTATTGGACATTATATATCTGTGATGGCAAAGCTATGGCACCCATGCTGAGCCCTCTCTGGCAGAGCCCTCTCTGTGGGCACACAAGCTATCGCCCCAGCTCAGCTCTGCGTGCATGTCTCCCACTGGCCAGCTGGTCTTCAGGTCTCTGTGACGCATGCACAGGGTGCATGTGGTGGGGTAAGGCGCATGCATGGGGGTGCATGTGCATGTGTGAGGGGCAGGGTACATGTGCGGCAGGTTCACGTGCATGCATGGGCATGGGGCAAATCCGGGGGGCATGCATGCACGGGAGACACGCACGTACTTCATTTTGGGGACATGTGTGTGCGCACTTTGGGCACTTGGTGCGGAAAAGGTTAGCCATCACTGTTATATAAAATAGAATATTATATTACATATTCCATAGGCCATCACTCTGATCCAACAAAGCTCTTAATATAGTTTAATAATCAAGTATAAAGGTTAAGAATTCTCCTTTCCCTTCTCATATGATGTAATTCTTCAATTACACTTGGCTTAGGGTCAACCATAATTTGCCAGAACACCTGATAGGTAGATCTTACAACCCAATTAAACAGCATGTCGTAAAAGAGCATTAAGTAAATCAGAGGACAGATAAAAGGAAAATCTGTGATTTGGCATTATGTTGAGTCAGCTCGTGCTATTGCGAAAATGCAATTGCAGTGTTAGAATAAGAGTTAAAAGGGATATGAAGAGCATGCAAGAGACAAAATAAGGGTTAAAATCTTCATTTATTGTTGTTGAGCATTTTTGGGTGCCTTTGAGTCAGTTTGGACTCCTAGGGGCTGCCTGGACAAGTTCCTGCAGATTTTTTGGCAAGATTTTAGTAGTTGTTTGCCTTTGCCAGCTTCCAGGGGCTGAAAGCAAATGACTGGCCTAAGGTCACCCAGTTAGTTTTGTTCCTCAGATGGAACTAGAACTAATCGTCTCCTAGGTTCTGTCTTGATGTCTTAACCACTACACCAAACTGACTCTCTGTTTGTGCGTTAGCGGACAGTATTTCTATCAGCTGAGAGAGTCTGAAATACATTGGACAAAAATTATGTCAAATATTGAAGTTCCAGTTTGCTCTCGAGCACCTCCTATCATCATGGGTTTTTTGATGTTCTTCATTTTTTAAATGATCCTCTGGGTTTATTTTTAATTGGAGATAATACGCTGCAAGGCAAAAGAAGCATAATCTGTACTTCTAATGCAAGGAATAGGCCTTGCTAAAAATCTCAGCAATGGTGGTGACTGCAGCCAGTGCCTTGCCTGAAAGTATGTTCCTCTGCCTAGAAGAAAGACAAAGGTCATCCGAGAGGGTAGGGGGTACTGTGGTGTATTTTGTGATTGATGCTGTAAGCTTTGTCAGATACAACTACGTCCTCAGTGGATAATATGGTAGTAACTAACTAATCTTGGCTGACCTCAAAAGCTAAGAAGGATTGATTTTATTTAGAAAGAAATCCCAGGGTTCTAGGCTAAACTAAATAATAATAATAGAACTTCTGAAAAAATAATACAGTGGTTCTGTAATACTGCCCAGAAAATGCTATCCCAAAGAATTGGGCAAAATATGAAGGTTTAGTTACATATGAAATAAATTCAAGAATCAAAAGTTTATCTTTATCAAAAGATATTGTTTATACAGCAATCAAAATTTTTTAATAGAAAAATGTAAAATTACAGACCAGCAAGCCTGTTAAGATATTTAATGTAGTAGCTGGAACAGTAAAGTATATAATGGGCCAGAACACACAGTTGTAGTTGATTGGTTGGAGAGTGGAGGGGTGGGGGCTCCTGTATGAGGCCATCTATATTATAATTGGTTGCTGGGGGAGTTTCCCTTTTTCCCACCTTTTTCTTCTGTGTGCTTTATATGCTGTACTGTGATTTTCCTCATGATTTACCTCATGATGTAGTGAGCTGCCTGACTATCTTGTTTACTGTAAATATAAATGTAAGATTATATAAAACTACAAGTTCATGTCAGCATTTCTGACTTTATTTGGACACTGGTTGTGCAATTCCCTGACAGAGCCAAAGAATTTTTACACATATTCTTATGTTTGCAGATCGATTGTTTCAGAATTTGCCTAAGATAATGAAGATTAACAGTCTTACTTTTTCTTAACTGTTTATTGCTTGTTCATTTTTTTCAACATACCGGCATCTAATCAATATGTTTCCTTTGGACTTAATAGCAGTTTACATTTAGTAATCATTTAAAATATTTTAATTTTTATGTGTGCTTAATGTTCAGCTTCTGCTTTATAAAGTAATGGGAAATAATGGGTGCTGTAAAAGCGTCACTTTTAATTTTTCTTTTGCAGGAATGTTCCTCGCAGAGATCATTGAGAAATATTTTGTGTCCCCCACCTTGTTCCGAGTGATCCGACTTGCCAGGATAGGTCGAATCCTGCGTCTAATCAAGGGGGCAAAAGGGATCCGCACTCTGCTTTTTGCCTTGATGATGTCTCTCCCTGCCTTGTTTAACATCGGTCTCCTCCTTTTCCTGGTCATGTTCATCTACGCCATATTTGGAATGTCCAACTTTGCCTACGTGAAGAGAGAAGTTGGCATTGATGACATGTTCAACTTTGAAACTTTTGGCAACAGCATGATCTGCCTCTTTATGATCACCACCTCTGCTGGCTGGGATGGCTTGCTAGCGCCCATCCTGAATAGCAGTCCTCCAGACTGCGACCCTAAAAAAGACCACCCAGGAAGTTCCGTCAAAGGAGACTGTGGCAATCCTTCGGTTGGGATTTTCTTCTTTGTCAGCTACATTATCATCTCGTTTTTAGTTGTAGTCAACATGTACATTGCTGTCATCTTGGAGAACTTCGGTGTGGCTACCGAAGAAAGTGCTGAGCCTTTGAGCGAGGATGATTTTGAGATGTTTTATGAGGTCTGGGAAAAGTTTGACCCGGATGCTACACAGTTTATGGAATTTGAAAAACTTTCAGAGTTTGCAGCTGCTCTGGAGCCTCCTCTTCACTTACCAAAACCAAACAAGGTTCAGCTTATTGCAATGGACCTGCCCATGGTAAGTGGGGACAGAATTCACTGCCTCGATATATTGTTTGCTTTCACCAAACGTGTTCTGGGGGAAAGCGGAGAGATGGACGCTCTCCGCATTCAGATGGAAGACCGCTTTATGCAGTCAAACCCATCCAAAGCCTCCTATGAGCCCATCACAACGACCTTAAAAAGGAAGCAAGAGGAGCTATCGGCTATCATTATCCAACGGGCTTACAGGCGTTATCGCCTGGCACAGACAATAAAGCAGGCTTCATTTTTAAACAACAAAAACAAAATCGAAGGAGGGGCTAGCCAACGTATTAAAGACGAATTCCTCGTTGACAAGATGAATGAAAACTCTTACACCGAAAAGACAGACATGACCATGTCAACAGCTATCTGTCCACCTTCCTATGACCGTGTAACCAAGCCAGTTGAAGAAAAACATGAAAAAGAAGGCAAAGATGTACAAAAGAAAAAATAAAAATCTATGTGATTGGGTGACCAATTGTTTACAGCCTGTGTGAGTAATGTAGTTGGGTCAACAGAACTCCTCCAGGTGGTCTCTGCCAAACAGACAGTTTTTACAAATGTACTGTATTCCTAAGGTCAGTGCCTCTAACAAGACAGCAATCCCTTATCAAAACACAGGTGTAAAATGTAGAAAGAATGACAGGAGGTTACTGTTTTCATTACCAGCTGACACTGCTGAAGAGGAAAGAAAAATGGCTAATTAGACTGTAGGGACCAGTAAAAGGAGTTGAGGGGAAAAAATTAACTTCTTTGGAGTGTGCGTGTGTGAATGTGAGTGAGTGTGTGTGTGTGTGTGTGTGTGTGTGTTAAGCATACAACTCTTAGTACAGTCAGTGTATCTACTGTTTGCATTTCAACTGCCATATTTGTCATCTTTTTACAAAATCTGGGTTGGTGGATTCACCCTTTTCTTTGTTTCTATTCACACATTGTGACTATTTTTGTAAATGGGGTTTATGTTGGGGAAGGGGGTAACTAGTCAATTACCAGTATGAGGCCCAGGTGTTCTATGTTATGACTCTCTTATATGCACACTAAAATGATTTGCATGGAGGCATGCTGCACTTCTCAATCACGCATGGGGGAAAAAGCATTTGGTTAGGAAGAGCAACAGGTTTTCAACAACTCTGTTAACCCTGAAGGAATGTTCCATGTTGAGGTGCTTAACCAACAATAAACCAAATGGATTATTTTTGCACAGACAATTAAATCTCACAAGAACTGGAGTCAGAAATTACTAGTTTTATGTCCTGGTTGTTCGTCTTATCTTGTGTGGTGTCACTTACATCAGTGTGACCTCCGACGATCCTCTCTTCCCCACTATTCCCAGACAGACCCCCAACTCCATTATAATACGTTTATTTTTATTTTTCTCCTGCAATATTGTTTAGCCATCTTCAGCTCTCAGCAGGGTTGCCAACATGTGTGTCTAATGAAGAGCCCTCTGTTGTGTAAATAGTCCTTTACTTGTGGTGCACGTTTGAGCAAATGAATACTGATCTGAGCACATTATGTATGTACCACAATAAGTTTAGTGTGCAAGCTTTCAGCAGGTAAAATGATGTATTCTGTACCATTATAGGTAGTTTGGATTCAATCAATGCATGTTTATATTGCCTACGCTTCTCTTCTTTAGACCGGCCAGAATCTTAAGTACAGGGAGCAGAATGTCAGAGGTAAAGCGGGAAAAAAAAGTTCAACAAGACCTCATCCCCTCCTATCATTAAGCAATATTGGAGAAATCTTTTTCTTTTGTTTTGACATTTTAACATTTTAAGTAAACAAATCCAATGTATAGCCAAACTGTACAGAGTATACTGCAAATGCCTAAACCTGTTGAAAATAATGTGGGTAGAATTTTATAAGGAAATATAAATATTGTAAAAATCAAGTTGTGTTATTTTTGAGCATTATGTACATAAAATAAGAAAGAACTTTATCTTCAGGTTGATGTTGCAGCCTTTTAAGTTAGATTCTTTCCATAGCACTTTTTCATGAAAGAATAACAGAAAACAAGAAATGAAGAAGAGACGGGTAATTGTAGCTTTCTGCTTTTTAAATTGTACTTGCTAATATTTTCAAGATGCAATAATTCAATGATTTGTGAAAGAAATATCCCAATTTTGCTAGCTTCCAAACAGCTATTCTTTGCTGTAAGAAAAGGATATAAGATTTGGTTTAATATTTTTAGCTGTGCCTGCATCAGAAAATGTAGCAATTTTTTTCTCAGAAACACAATGTTTTTCCTGGAATTATTTAATGCTAACTATGTATATTTATTTGATTCCATGCTTTAGAAACATTGCTAATATATCGGTATTTTTTCACAGAAAAGAATAGCAAAATTATATAACCAAATACATCCAGAAATTTTATGTTTCTTATATATGTTAAATATAGATGCTTTCTTTTAATAAACTATCAACTTATTGTATTGTTGAACTGCATGCAGGAAATGCTACTAATATTCTCAATAATGTTATACATAATTACCAATGTGCAAAAATAATAAAGATTACTTTTTTATTGTAATTCCCTTGGTTATTTTTCAGCTCCAAAATAAAAATGAAATTCAATTTGTCATAAATAAGAATGTAACTAAAATATTAATAAACATGCTTACATGGAACAAAGTTCCACCGATATTAGAAAGTTTGCTATGAAAGAGACCACAGAAATTGCATGGCAGACTTCTGGTTTGACATCGCTATGTGATCAGCGCAGGGGAGCGGGGCTCTGCATCGCCATGTCGAATCCTCTTTGTCAGAGGGCCCCCCAAAGGGGCTAAAGTCACCCTGTAGGGGTGACAAATAAGGAGAGGCATCTTGCAGATCGCGGAGAGAGATGGCTCTCCTGCTGGACCCAGGGTTTTCCTTCTTTGCTGGGGATGAAGATAAGGTGGCCAAAATGGTCGCCATGAAACTGGAGCAGCCAAAGAAATCAAGATTGTGCTGGAGTGGAGTGAGTGGACAGTGACTGGAGCTGGGTGTGGTGATTTTTGAATTTTGCCTTGGATCTGACCCTAAAAGAAAGTAAATCTGGAAAAAGGGGCTCTCTGGAATGCTTTTAAGCAGCGACTAAAGAGAGGCAGAGAAAAAGTGCACCCTAAGGAAATAAAGTAAAGTTTAAAATACAGAAAGACTGGCATGACTGAACCGGCATTTTAAAATGCTGGATATTTGACTACTTATTGGATATTCTATTGGATATTTTGTTTGAACCAATTAGAAATAAAGAACTGGCACAACAGTTTTAAAGTGGATTTTTAAAGTTGATTTTTTTAGCTAAACGCACCATCTACTGGTGAATGGATATACACTATGTCATATTCCTAGACCAACAAAAATAACCTTAGAGAACTCTGATAAGAGAAGAATAACATCTGGAGGTCTGCCGTATTACTCACTGTTCTATACTTATCTACTTTATGGTGACTAGAGGATCAATCTAGAAAACCAGGAGGATATTTAATGGAATGACCTTTGAATACGGGAAATAACTAGCAAACTAAAGAGTGGATTTAAAGAATTATTTGGAAAATCCTCTGGATTGTATAAATGGAACTTATTCATTAACTGTGGGATATAAAAAACTATAACTATTGTATCTCCTGATGAACAATATTAAGTAATCTGCTGGCTTTGGGAACTCAGAAGGAATAGACTCTGGAGTGGTGACAGATTATTGACAGAACAATGAATACTATTTGGACTTTTAAAAATAAGGCAAGATGGTTCATCAGGAAGAACTGGAGACACAAAGAGAAACTATGATGTTATTTCAAAACATTTATAAGATGATGATAGGGAACGCCAAGGAGTTAAAGGACCTACTACATGGTATAACTGGAAAGACTGAAAATGTGCAACAAGGATCAATGAAGCAAGATAATGAAACCCAGGAAACAAGGGAGACAACTGTGAGCTTAGAGGATGAGATAGAACAGACAACACAACAAATAGAACAAGGAGAAAAAAAGGAGATAATAAAGTTGAGGGAATATATCCCAGGAGGTAGAAAAATGGAATTGAATAAATCAAAAGATATTTATGTAAAAAAAAGACAGAGGATTTGGCATACTTATGGGTGGACTGGCAGCAAAAAGTATTGGGGATGGAAATAAGGGTTGGGTTGAATATGAAAGATGTAGATAAGGATCCAAGGGAGGAGTATGGGAGGCAAGCCAAAAAGAGAAGAAGTGGAACTTCCAAGAAGATAAAAGATGATGGATAGGACGGAATTTTCTTTAAAAAGAATAATAAGATTGGCCATATTAAAAATTAGAATAGATAAAAAATTTAGAAATAGGGGAATGTTGTATATCTTTTTTACTTAACACACTTAAAGTGAATATTGAAGTTAAGATTAGAATTTGAAAAAGGATGTTATTAGGTATGCTCAGAAATAATGCTATCACTACTAGAAGGATGTAGCAAATATTGAATAATTGAAAAATGAAGGATTGTGTGCTGATATAGTATGTATTAACAACATTAGACCACGTACGTCTGTTAATGTAGTATTTTTCAAGATTGGCCACACTAAAAAATTAGAATACATAAAAAAGTTAGAGTATTTTATAACTGAGATCTGGGTGGACCCCTTTCAGAAATATGCTCACGTGGGTTTTGCACGGGGGGCGGGGAGCTGTGGGGCAAGAGGGTGGAGAAAATAAAGATTTCCTTGCCATCTCCCCACGATCTGGGAAGAACCTCTTTATTTCATCCCGTGATGGGTTACCTATTTCTCCTTGTTTACCTGCATAACTTTCCCTCTGTCCTTTCTCCAGTTGGGGCCCTTGATTCTAAGCATCTAAGCCACAGGTGTCAAACTCGCGACGTCATGTTGCCATCATGTGACGTTTCGGAACATCTTCCCCTTTGCAAAGCTGGGGTGGGCATGGCCTACATGTGACACCATACGGCCCGGGGACCACAAGTGTGATACGCCTGCTAAGCTATTTCCTTGCTACTTAGGACAAATTCCTTAACAAGTAGCATCAGCTCACTTGTTTCCCCAACTTTACAAGACCCCAGATCAATTCCCCCTAATAAATGAATGTAACAATGGCAAACTGCATTAGCTGATTAGATGTAGAGGCTGGCCAATTCCATCCCACTCCATGCTGCTTACAAACAAAATGTAATAATAAAACAGCAAGAACACAAACCATGTACATCCTGAAAAGGCCATTTACTAGGCATGAAACCCTAAAAGAGATTAATAGCCATCCTTACATAAAACCCAGGGAAACCATTAGGTTTTCAAATATTTTCTGAACAGGAGAGTAGGAGCCATGCAAATCTCTGAAGGATGCTGCAATAATAACAAATGTGATATTTTGCAATTGATCAGAATAAAATATCATTCAGGAACATAACAGCAGCAATCGAAATAAGGGTGTGCCAAGGGGGAGGTATATATATGGCACATATTAGATGCTCAGAGATTGTGTTTGGGAGTCCCAATTTCCATCAGTAGGCTGAGTTTGAACAATTACTTTTGATTAAGGGAGCTTATAGCAAATGTTAATGATCAGGCTCAAATTATCCTACTTCGGACAATTATGAGAATCTCTGGAAAAGGTTGTGTTGCTGGGAAAGATGGAACGAAAGAGAAGTTGTGACTTCAATGGTGCATCGGTGGAAGATTGAAGGGACCAGGGCCTCGTCCAGTGTTCCTCAACCTTGGCAGTTTGAAGATGCGTGGCCTTCAACTCCCCAACACTGGCTGGGGAATTCTGGAAGTTGA
>JANHFR010000431.1:151798-162905 GCA_032468015.1 Mimophis mahfalensis | reverse complement strand
CCTTCTCAGGCCAGGTGAGGAGTGACGGGGAGGGGAGGGCAGGGGCCAGTCAGTGGTGGGATCAGCCGACAGGGAGCTGTAGCAGAGGGCCAAAAGAGCCACAGTTTGCAGACCCCTGACTCTGCTTGGCATCAGCAGTTATATCTGCCCAGGTTTTAAGCACCGAAGAATATTTGCAAGGGGCCGAGTTCCATGTTTAAAGCATGCAACTAACGGAAGTTCAGGATTTCACAATTTCACTTCACGCTGCTTTGCAGACCTGCAAATGTTGTAAATACCCTTCCGACCTGCCAGTTTCATTTGCACCTCGAGTAGAGGCCAGTGGTTTCCACTCACCTCCTTGCACCTCATTCTACGGCTAGACATCTTGAAGTAATATTCGCTCAGGCCGCTGGGGCTCATCATATCTCGTGAGCAATTTTGGAGCAAGGCACGTACAGACTTCTCGGATTCAAACACCAGGTAGGCATAACCTGCGTTAAGAGAGGGAGAGAGAGAAACTGAAGATCTCAAGACTGCAGAACACACCTGTCCTCTTCCAACACTCATAATTAAGAATAATTCAAACTAAGAAGTGCTTTGTTGTATCCGAGAGACCCAAGCAGTTCAACTCTTTGGGGAATATTCAGTAACAATTCCCCACATCTGATAATCAGAGGAAGTACAAGATTAATAACGATATTCTACTTAGTCTAGTGCAGGGGTAGGCAAACTTGGCTCTTGTATGACTTGTGGACTTCAATTCCCAGCATTCCTGAGCTAACATGACTGGAAAAGGAATTCTGGGAGTTGAAGTCCACAAGTCATAAAAGAGCCAAATTTGCCTACTCCTGGACTAGTGCAGTGGTGGCAAACCTTTTCAGCACCGAGTGCCCAAACCGGAACAAGCGTGCCTGTGTGCATGCCAGAGCACGGGAAACCCAAAGACCAGCTGGCCGTGCATGCATTGCCTGATTTGGGGCATTTTGGAGGCTGTTTTCAGACCGGTTTTTGGGTCATTTTTGGGGCTGTTTTCAGGCCCTTTTCCGACACTCGTGAAGTCCAGCTGGCTGGTGCATACATGACCACCAGAACCCAGAAGGGCAGCTGGCAATGGCGTGCACGCCTAGAGAGAGGGCTCTGCGTGCCAGCTCTGGCATGCCTGCCATAGGTTCGCCATCACAGGTCTAGTGGTTAAGGCCCCATGGTAGAAAACCAGGAGACGGTGAGTTCTAGTCCTGCCAAGGTTGAGAAATACCGATGTATGTTGTTTACAGGAAACAGGGTGCAATTTATTCTCTGTAGCTCTTGAGAAGGGGACAGGAACCAACATGGAATCTCTGGACCAAGAGAAGCATGTAGCAATGGAACCGTCCCGGATGTATCACTGGAGGTTTTTCAAGCCACGGTTGGGTTGCTGTTTGTCTGGAATGGTCTCGTGTTTTCGGCTCTGGACAGGAGGGTTTTGTAAAGCAGTGTAGAAGGAAGGTGTAAATAGGTAAGGAGGGAGTTGCCAAAAAGATCCTGTGATGGATGGGTGGGAAAGCAAGAAACCACACCTTGATTTTGTTCAGGGCTCAGGCAGGAAACTTGAACGGGCTTTCAAGGTGGATGGGAAGAAGCAGGCAGGCCAAGAAACAGGATTCCAGGAATATTCCTGATGGCAGTCTAGAAAAAGGGAATCCTGAAAGCCCCTTCCCAGTTTCTTTCTCTCTGTCCCATTTTATACCGTGAACTGTGGCGGCGTAGGGTGAGAATGCAGTATTGCAGGGCAATTCTGCTCACTGCCAGGAGTTCGATCCTGACCGGCTCAAGGTTGACTCAGCCTTCCGAGATCAGTAAAATGAGGACCCAGATGGTTGGGGGCAAGAGGCTGGCTCTATAAACATATAATTCTAAGTGCGATTGCTATACTGAATACGATCAAGGCATTGGGCATTTGAGTTTCTTTCTCACCCTTCTTCATTCTCGGGGCTGCCTGATTTTTCTTCTACAAGCCCTACCCTCAATGGTCCCCTCCTTCCATCTCCAAGCTCAGTCTTCTATATTCCTCGGGAGCTGGGCTGACCTCCAAGGTGCCTTCCAACTAGGATTTTAGGATGTGCTCCCGATGCATCGGAAGGGGACACCTGTTGAGGGCACCTGGGGTCCCACTCCTGGCCCTGAAGTCCTGCTGTCCTCAGCCCTGAATAGCTCCAGGTGTGCCGTTTTCCCCTTGGCAAGGTGGAGAAGAGGGTGAAAAGAAGCACCTGCGCACCAGGAGGCAGCCACCCAGCTGCTGTGCTCTTCTTGTCCGTCACCAGCATGCATTCATGCCCAGGAGCCCTCAGTGGTCTATACGAAGCATGGATAAAAATAATTCCTACCAGGTCTGTATTACCTTTAGGCATATTACCTTTGGGAGGGCAGCGGGGATGCTTGCTATCCTTACCAGGCCACTCCACTCTCAGAGAGCCAAACACACGGAAGGTGCTGATCAGACCCGCTGCAGAGAAGAGACGGACATTGTTAGAGGAGGAGGAGGAGGAGGAGGAGGAGGAGGAGGAGGAGGAGGAGGAACACCAACAAAGCTCCGTTTCTCCACTCTAACCTGTGAGGTAGGAGAGGGGAAGGCTGTTTCTACCCCTTGCCCCAGGGAAGAGCCTCCGTGGTGCACCGAGATAAGTGCTTACACTCAGCTGCTGGCTGCCTGCAATTAGTGTGAGTTCTGATCTCACCAGGCTCAAGGTTGACTCAGCCTTCCATCCTTCCAAGGTGGGTAAACTGAAGACCCAGATTGTTGGGGGCAAGAGGCTGACTCTGTAAACTGCTTAGGCAGGGTTGAAAGCCCTATGAAGAGGTATATAAGTGCTACTGCTATTCCTTCTTTCCTTCCCAGCGGTTACAATGCAGCATTGTAGGCCAACTCTGCCCACTGCCAGCAGTTCAATCCTGATGTGGCTCAAGATTGACTCAGCCTTCCATCCTTCCAAGGTGGGTAAAATGAGGACACAGATGGTTGGGGGAAATAAGCTAACTCTGTAAAACCACAGAGAGAGTGGGCTGTAAAGCACTGTAAAGTGGTATATAAGTCTAAGTGCTGTTGCTACTGCCAACTCTGCCTGTTGCCAGGAGTTCGATTCCTACCGGCTCAAGGTTGACTCAGCCTTCCATCCTTCCAAGGTCGGTCAAATGAGGACCCAGATTGTTGTAGGCAATATGCTGACTCTGTAAACCACTTAGAGAGGGCTGTAAAGCCCTGTGAAGCGCTATATGTGTAAGTGCTACTGCTAAATGTAAAACCACAAAAGCATCTCCTCTTTTTAAAAAAGGCCGGGTTTTCAATACTCAATGTTGAGAATGCTAAACCCACATGAGAATTCTTGGCCACGGAGAAACATTGGGGCACCTGCCTCACCTTGGAAAGCCATACCGCGAAAGTCAAGAACCATCGTTGCGTGTCCTCAACACCACCCCCCGAATCGGGTTGTTAAAAAAGAAAGAAACGCAGCAACTCACCTTCTGTGATGTCCCAGGGCACACCTCCCAAAAACACCTTGCAGGAGTAGATGGGATTTTTGTAGTTTCGAGGTGGCAGCTGCCCACTCCAAGTGCAGGTTGCCTCATTCATAGCTGAAGACAAAAACCACAGAGAAGTTTCACCTATGAGGTGGGGGCAGTGGCGCAATCCTTACCTGGGCCTCTCCGGTCACCCTCACGCAGCCCAGGTTGGGCTCACCTGCGGCTTGCTTGTGGAGTCGGGCTTCTCGTTCTATGCTGAAGGGATCTTCGGGCGAGTCCGTGATGTGCCAGGATGGCCAGGAAGAGGTCCCAGGCCACTGCTTGGACAAGGTGGCTGGGGTGGAGGAGGTGACAGCAGCCAAGGTAGCCTGCTCTTGATCTAGGTGAGGTCCTGCTCTGCTCAAGGAATCTCTGCTGATGCCAGTGATAGGCAGGAGTGGCAGAGGTGAGATTTGGAGGCTGGACTGCAAAAGACAAGCGCATGAAAAAAAAATAAAAATTCACATTTGGAAAGAAACTGGAAAGGCCACAACACCGCCCCGGCCTCACACCAACGCGAGAATTAGAACTCCCAATCTTCAATGGGTTCAAAAGGTGGCATGTGGCTCGCGTGGTTTTGTGCAGTCTGTGTGTGTGTGAGTGTGTGTGTGTGAGTGAGAGAGAGAGAGAGAGAGAGAGAGAGAGAGAGAGAGAGAGAGAGAGAGAAGGAGAGAGAGACCTCCCTTTTGGGAACTCCTGAATGGCTTGGGTCCGGAATATTTGAGGGGACACCTGCTCCATGTAGGAGTGTATAGAGGGGACACACACACACACACACACACACACACACGCACGCCTCACCACACTTCTGTTCTGTAAATTTAATGAATTAAAGCAGGTTTGAGCGCCACCCGAGAAGCTCTGAGCTTCCTTCCACCTCCATCTCCCAAACCACACGAGAAAAGAACAGAATTATCCACGTCTTCTTACGATCAGATCTGAAATGTGGTCGGATCCAGAGCTGAACCCACTGGTGTCCGAGTCGGAGGGGCTGCTGGACCGTGAATAGAAAAGAGAACGGCTGCTGTCCAAGCGGGAGGCCCTCAAGGTCGGAGTTGGAAGGTTCTCGCTCAGCTCTGAGCCGATGGGATCAAGTGGCAGGAAGCCCAGCGACGGCTTCCCAAAAGGATTGCTGAGCATGTTGAGAACTGCA
This sequence comes from Mimophis mahfalensis, assembly GCA_032468015.1. Taxonomy (NCBI): domain Eukaryota; kingdom Metazoa; phylum Chordata; class Lepidosauria; order Squamata; genus Mimophis; species Mimophis mahfalensis. The sequence continues at coordinate 158,233 of JANHFR010000431.1, read as the reverse complement.
AAGCAAGACAGAAAAGCGGGTGAGCGAGGAGTTCCTAGAGCGGCACATCATGTCAGCCGCTTCCTTCAAACAGCCATCTTTTGGGTGCGAAACGGCTGTTCTAGGAGGCAGAATCGTTTCCAATATTTATCTATGGAAGGTCCTCCAGGTCATGGTTGTCCCAAACGTGTTTTTTTCCCAACAGGCAATTGGACTTTCTCGTTTTTCTTTGAAGACGTTTTGCTTCTCATCCAAAAAGCTTCTTCGGCTCTGACTGGATGGTGGGGAATGGAAGAATTTATGTTCCTTGCAGACAGCTGGTCATTTGCATCCTTTTTAGAAAGCCGTTGAGGCCACTTGGAGGTTTGTCTCTGGCCTCAAGGAATACAAATCCTTCCATTTGCCACCATTCAGTCAGAACTGAAGAAGCTTCTTGGATGAGAAGCGAAATGTCTTCAAAAGGAAAAAAAAAGAGTTGCCTCTTGAAGCACCTTGGGGATTTCCGATATTTAATTTTCAAACCTTGGCAGCTTTTCAGACATCTGGACTTCAACTCCCATAATTCCCCAGTTAGCAGGGCAGGTGTCTCACCTCTCTAAACAAACTCACAGGCATCATCGTTCTCGGAGAGGTTAAAAAAATAAATAAATCTGACTTCCATTAAGCATTGCCTTAAATTTGCCTCCATTTTGGGTGGTTATCAGCCCTTGAAAGCCGGTTCTCAAAATGCTAAAAATGCAAACAAGAGTACACAGGTAGTCCTTGACTTTACAAGTCTTCATTTAACGGCTGTTCAATGTTGCAACACTGAAAAAAAGTGACTTATGGGCATTTTTCATTCTTGTGACCGTTGCAGCATCTCCAGGGTCATGTGATCAAAACCCAGGCAACTGGCATGTATTTATGACGGTTGCACTGTTCCGCAATCACATGATCCCTATTTGCAACCTTCCTGGCTGACTTCCGTCGATGGAGAAGCCAGGTTCGCTTAGTGACTGATTATTTGCCAATAATGTCATAAAATGGGGCAGAACTGATTTTGCAAGTGCCTTGCTCCGCAATGGAAATTTCTGGCTCAACTGCAGTCCTAGGTTGAACAGAATAGAAATAGAACAGGGGCTGGAAGGGATCTTAGAGGTCTTCTAGACCAGCCCCCACTCAAGCAGGAGAATTTATACTGTTTCAGGTAAGTGGTTTTCTAGTTGTGGGATATCTCTATTTGTCTTGATAACCCCGGAATATCTAATGCACCTCCATCCACTACCCTGTCTGGCCTGCCACTGGTATCATGTTAATTTTAATTGAATTCCTGTTTTAAATTTTATCTGTATTGTCTTGTTGTTTATTGGATTCTGGTTTAATAATTTTTTTAACTTTTGTATTTTATGTTTTTATATGATTGTGAGCTGCCCTGAGTCCTTCGGGAGAAGGGCGGCATACAAATCCAATAAACCTAAACCTAGTTATTGCAAACCACTGATTTCAGCAGTCACCTGTGATGCTGTAATCGGCAAGCTGCCATCCTGAATTATTCCACGAGAAAATCTTTGGAAGCTGATGGATAAAAATCTCTTTTACAGCCGGCCCTCCCACTCTTGGGAAAAAAAACCCAACAACCTCACACATTCCCTCCTACACACCACTGCCTTTTCTACAATCACATGGACCAATCACCAGACACACACTAAAGGCTGTGTATCACAGCCCGGAGCTTGTGCAGCTTTGTTTGAGAAACACACACATACACACACACAGCCAAAGAGGCTGGCATTCCCCGTCCATGTTTTTCTAACAAAGAGGTTGACAAAGGCGCGTTGCATTGACACACACACACACATGAAAAAGGGCAAAAATTATGCACAAAAATCCTTGCACCGTTTTGGGCTAAAGAAGAGCGGAGATGCCACCCTGATCTACAGAGTCAGGGGGTTTAAATTTGACCTTTAAAGAAATACAGTTTCTAGCCCTCAAGATTTCAGGCAGGGATTTCTCATATTTGAGACTGTCTTCATAAACACCCAGCTTAAGACAACGGATGACGAGATCCAAGCAGACCAGAAGCTGTTCGTGCAACAAGCAACAAACAAGGCAATCTATTTATTCTGGAATTCAAATCATGGATTAAGGATTGTCAACGGCGCGTTCTTCCTAGCCGATGCTATGAGAATGGATTTCCAATCCAGGAAAGTCTTCGACTTACAGCCGTTCTATTTCGTGAGCGTTCCAAGTTACAACAGCACTGGGAAAAGTGATTTATGACCACTTTTCACCATTATGACCACTGGAGCATCCCCACAGCCACATGATCAACATTCAGTCAATTGGCCGCTGACTGGTATTTATGACGGTTGCAATGTTCCCAGGGTCACATGATCCCCTTTTGTAACTTCCAAACAAGCAAAGCCAATGAAAAAGCCAGGTTTGCTTAACAACCGTGTTAACCAGCTTTGACTGCAGTGACTCACTTAACAATGGCGGCACAGGAGGTTGTAAAATGAGGCAAATTTCACCGAAGAAGTATTTCGCTTAGCTACAAAGATCTGAGGCTCCATTAAGGTCGTAAGTCAAAGACTGGCTGTATTTCATGACTGTCCACAACTTCTGAAGCCTCCTAACATCACAGTGGCAAACAAATCTGAATTGACCCCAGGGAATAACTTAAAAAAAATAAAAAATAAAAATAAATTCCCTTTCAGGTATTCGAGGTCAGAGAAAGCCAACTGTGTCTCACTGTAAACACCAGGAACCTCTCGAGATTTGCAAAGATTGCTGGAACACGGTGCGCCGAGAGGGGCTTGGATAAATAATTCTTCCGAGACAAGTTACTGTGCAACTGCTATATTAGCAGTTTGTTTATTTTTAGAAGTTAATGAAACATGCTGTGCTTCAAGATCTAAGCTAGGAAATGGCCCTCTTTTGTCAGCCAGAAACTGCAGGCTACAGGGAAAGGTAGAATCCTTAACCTGGGAGGGTCCTTGGAGGTCTTCTAGACCAACCCCGATCACAGCAAGAGTCCTTGGTGCTTATATAGTCCTTATATAAGGAGACCTTATATCTGTGATGGTGAACCTGTGTGGCACGCAGAGCCCCCCTGGTGGGCACGTGCACAATCACCAGCTGTTCTTCTGGTTACTGGTGCATTGGTCTTCATGGGCACCAGAGTGCTGGAAAAACAGCCAGAAAAATTTTTGAGGCTGTTTTCAGGCCAAAAACAGCCCCAAAACAGGCCATTTTCCAGGCTGTTTTCATGGTGTTTGGGGGGCATTCTGGTGCAAAAAAACAGCCTGAAAAATGGGCCAAAATAGCCTCCAAAGTAGGTCATTTGGGGGGCCATTTTCAGGCCAAAAACAGTCCCCAAAATGCCCCCCAAAACAGCCAAAAAAACCCTGGCATGCACGCACCGGCCAGCTGGTCTTCCGTTTTCCGGTGCTCCAGCACCAGAGGCGGTATTCAGCCACTTTCGATAGGTTCTGGAGAACCGGTAGCAATAATTTTGACTGATTCAGAGAACCACCTCTGATTGGCTGACACTGGCAAATACCACCTCTGATTGGCCAACAACATAGCCACATCCACTAAGCCACACCCACAGAACCAGTAGTAAGAAAATTTGAATCCCACTACTGTCCGGCACGCGCGTATGCATGCACCACGTTCTGGTTTGTCCACTTGGTACTGAAAAGGTTTGCCATCAGTACCTTATACCATTGAGGGGATGCAGCTAAAGGACAGCTGGTATGAAAGAGGGATCACCAGAAGGGAAGATACCACCTAATTTCCAGTCTACAACCCAGTCCGTGCCAAAGAGGCTCCACACCCATTTGCACTATTCAGGGGAGCCTGAGGGCACAGATTAAACCTCCAAGTGGCCTCAACGACTCCCAGGGAGAGTGCTAATGACCAGATGCCTGCAAAGAAATATGATCCTTCCATTGCCCACCCACCCCCGCCCCATCCTGCAAGAACCCTGTCTTGCTACCTAACAAACGTTTGTTGAACTAAGTTGTAAAACTGCACCTTCCATTTGCAAGAGAAAAACGGCAAAATCCACCCCATGTATCAAAAAAAAGGTTAAAAAAAAGGCAAATTAAGTTTTAAGGAACCAAAACTCACTATTATGTTGGTGGCACCCGTAATATTTTACTGAGCCCTTCCATTACATTCCTAGGACGCTTGGCAGTAACAAAATAATAAAAAAAGATAAGCCTGTAAAAAAAGAACTGTACTCTCAAAACCACAAGGTAATAAAAAAGCAATCTAATGCAATCAGAATGATTAAACCCTGCAAGGGGGTGAATTCAATAGCAGCCTGACTGGCCTTCCTTGCAAACCCCCTATCTCACTCCAGATTAAAATTACTCTGATCTTTTCCAATAGAAACATGGCCATTTTTTCCCCTCCTGTAACCATGGTTTGTGTGTGTGTTTAAGATCCTACTGCAAAAAAAGATATCAAGAGTACAAATTGGGTTTCCCAGAATTCCACAGCCCCAATTCTTTGAATTCTGCAGCACCAACCACACATTCTGCACCAGGACTTTCCGAGTTGTGTTGTGTAGACTCCAGAGAAGGATCACTAAAATGCCAACACAACATCCGTAATATAAGCAGCTGATTTGGGGATTGCTTCATGCTGATCCTGGGGAAAGTCTTTCCTGATTCTTCTTATTGCATTCACAACTCTCTATAGTCACTCTGAAATCAAAGGTTCCCGAAGAAATCAGCATCAGAATAAAGCTGGAAGGGACCTTTGGAGGTCTTCTAGTCCAACCCCCTGCTCAAGCCAGGAGATTCATACCGTTTCAAATAGATGGCTTTCTAGTCTTTTCTTAAAAACCTCCAGTGATGAAGCCCCTATCAAGCATGCATAGTACAAATGACCAGCCACAGAAGAGCTAAACAAACCCAGATAGGTTAAAAGAGAACTTTCTACTGGACTGAGATATAGGCTGTTCTTGCAAGCTGGCCTATATCCGTGTGCCAACATTGCAAACTCCGACAGCTTTGAAATTAACTTCCTTTCATTCCTTCCACCTCCACTCTAAAGGCATCCTAAGAAAGTTTTCTTTGTCTCGAAAGACAAGTGCAGCTTATGATTAATTTGAGAGAAATTATTTCGTGGTGCAGAAAGCAAACCATTTAATCTCACCGAAGACCAGCCCCAGGAAGCAAGCCAAGAGTTCAACCCCTAACAGCCAGTTTTAGGAAGACCCCTTAAATCAATCTTTAAGAAAATGCTCAGGGCATCCTTCAGAATAAAGCTGCAAGGAAACACAAAGGAATCCTCTTAACAGAGACTTTCCAAAGACATTATTAGAGGAAGATGTCTCAGAGTCATCCCTTTAAATATGTTTACTCTGGAACAGCCTCTCCCAGGAATAAAATTAAGCAGGTCGTTTATCTTCATTTTTATTTCTGTTGCTTTGTCTATCTGCCACTCCCAAAGCCAACTGCCCATATATTAACAGTCGTGACTTAGCTATTCTTCTGAAATCTCCTCCGTGGAGTAAATCTGGCAGTTAAAAGGAGGAAAAAATGGAAAACGTAACTCCCTGTAGCGTAACCAACTGCAGAAATTCAGAATGCATGAACCGCATTGGTTTCTCTCAGTCTCTAAACCCAGTAGCAAACTGGAAGAGATCCCCACTGGTAACTATTAATCTCCCCAGACCTCACCCTTTGCAAGACCATTGTACTCTGAGCTACAGATTGCAAAAAAATAAAAATAAAAACTAAAAATAAAAAATAGTGGCTTTCCCCTTTACTAGAAAACAAATGTTAATTTTAAGCGGAGGAGCACTCAAAATGTTTTTTGCCTTCACCACTTTGGGAAGAGATCCAGCTTTGAAAAGGCAGCATAAAAATGTCGGAATCCAGTAGCAAATTAAAAATAATCATGTTTGAGAAAGATGAGCATTGCTGTCTATCAGTCTCTGAAACGAGGAGGTAGAAATTCAGTTTTGTTTTGAAAAAAGCCTGTCCTGTATCTATCCCATCCCTGGGTTCAAAAAGGGATGCAACCCTCCACTAAATGACAGTTTGGGAAAAAGAACATAACTCTGAATAATCCCATATTTGCATGGTTCACAATTCTGACTGGTGCCGATGCAGACTTAAGAGCCTCGATTGGATTCCCAACTTGCTCAAACTATATTACAAATAAAGGACTCCTTATTTTATTTACAGGGATAAATTCTGCATCTAATTTTTTTACGCACAAAATAGAAAAGTGGAGGGTAATATAGAAAGTAGGGAGATATCTATCTATCTATCTATCTATCTATCTATCTATCTATCTATCTATCTATCTATCCATCCATCCATCCATCCATCTGCATATATATATATATAAAGGGTTCGAATCTCGGGTTTCTTCTCATATCATTGAAAGATCTTTAAAATGCTGGCTAAATTCCTAGCTGAAATCCTTCAAATTCCCAACAAAATGTTTTGTAGG
>JANHFR010000431.1:108568-120152 GCA_032468015.1 Mimophis mahfalensis | reverse complement strand
GACCGGTTTGTTCGCCTTGCAGTCCAAGGGACTCGCAGGAGTCTTCTCCAGCACCAGAGTTCAAAGGCCTCAATTCTGGGTTATAGGCAAAGTTAAAGAAAAGCTAAGAGGACCAAAACGGGAGCGCGTACCCTCTGGAACGAGTTACGCCCGGAGTTTTGGATTCTCCCCGATCGTCAATCTTTCCACCGTGTCCTAAAGATGTGGCTTTTGCAGCAAGCCAGTCTGGCCTGATTTAATATTAATTTTAGTATAGCCCAATTGTTAATTTTAAATTTTAATTTGTTAGTCTACAGTATTTATTGGATTTATTTAATGCTTTTTTAATTTTTGTACTGAATGTTTTTATTGTTGTAAGCCGCCCTGAGTCCTTCGGGAGAAGGGTGGCATAGAAGTCCAATAAATAATAATAATAATTTAAAAAAAATACACATCTGCAATTTTACAGTCTAGGTTACACCGATTAGAACTATGATTAGGCTGTGTTTTCCTTCGTTTTTCTTATCTCGTGATTTTGTCTAGATTACCGTGCTTTTCTTGCTCTGCCTAATCTCTTATTTGAAAATTCAATTTTGCATGTCACACACACAGAGTGTATGTGTGAGCACATTTGTGCATGTCTATGTATTCAGCCAGCATTCTGAAATTTAGAAAATAGAACCTAAACTAATTAGAAACATTTTTACATACAGTAACTATCTCAGACCTGAAGAATATAAAAGTTTGTACCAAGGATCAGATCTGTTTATCAAAGTAGCAGTGCCTGAATGTCAATTTTTCTTTTCTTTTCTAAGAAACGAGAGGACTGAAGGATCCAGACCAGGTAGAAAATTTGCAGGATCAGTCACAAGTGATGCTGGGACAACACACTCACATACATTATCCTAGTCAGCCAGTCAGGTACCTAGAGATATGAGTTATTTTCTGTGCTCTCTCAAATTGTTGTCTCAAAGCCTATTTTAATTTTGGTTTTTGTGCCTTCAAGACAGTTTTGGACCCCTGGTGACTTCATGGAGTAGGCCCTGCAGTTTTCTTGGCAAGATTTTTCAGAAATGGTTTGACATTGCCTCCTATAAGGTTGCAAAAGAATGACTGGACCAAGTGTCACCCAGCTGGCTTTGTGCCTAAAGCAGCACTAGAACTCAGTCTCCTGGTTGCTAGTCTAATGCCTTAAATCATTGCATCAAAATAGGTCTACACATCCTTTAGTCTCGAAAGACTATGTTATTGTGTTCTGAATTGAGGTTCTGGATCAGTGTCTAGTATGGCTGAAAAGGTCAATTCGAGAGTGACAATCCCTTGCACACTGAGGGCAGAGACAGTCTGTCCCCTGTCTGGCTTCCTGGTTTCTCTGGTGTCGGGACTGTCTCTTTGCCTCAGTCTGTTGAGCAAGCATCTCTTTGAATTGGGAGAGGCCGTGCCGCACAGCCTGCCTCCAAGCTGATCGCTCAGAAGTCAGGGTTTCCCATCTGTTATTTTGCATCAAAATAAATCTTAATATTATAGTCCTTTCACAATTTTGTTTTGAAAAAGCAACCCCCTCTTTTTTATATACTTTCAGCAAAAGAAACATGATAGACTTTTTGCAAGATTATGAGCAGACGCTTTCTTGTTCAGAGCTTCAGTGGCACCCTGGTTAAATTTGGGGCACCAGATTAAGAACTTTAGTTTTGATTTCTGGCATTCTCCTGTTTCTTTAATAAACTCTCGTATTGCACGGTTGGTGAAATAGCTATAAATGTCTTTCTGTATCACCTCCTAGGTTTGGGAAATTACTACTGCTGCTCCCTTCGCTGAAATTTATTTCTTCGGAACGCATTGAGGTGCTCTTTTTCCGCAGAACCATTGGAAACACCCCTATGGAGAAGCTGCTGTGTGACATGTTCAAAAATTAACAGGCAAAGTTTTGGAAAAGTGGTTGAAATGCCGAAGCGGGTTCCTCCGTTTGAAAACCTGGATCCAAAATGCAAGCAGGAGAGACAGAGAAACCTGTCCCGATGTTTTGGGATTTGGGCTGAAAGCCTTAAGTGATCACAAACAGTGCTGGTATTCAGAATAGAGCTGGGGGGGACCTTGGAGGTCTTCTAGTCTAACTCATCCAACTATAAAAGGCATCCCACAGCACAAAAACTGTTTCGGATTCACCAGTACAAGAGACGACAGTTGTGGGAATGATACTGTTCAACTGTAGCATTGAACTTGAATCCAAAGCTAGTCAGAGTTGCTCTACATTCAATTAAAGCAATAGTATGGTTTGAAGGGACGTGATGGCTCAGTGGCTAAGACGCTGAGCTTGTCGATCAAAGGTTGGCAGTTCGGCGGTTCGAATCCCGAGCGCTAACAGAGTGTACTCCTGTTCCTTGTCCCAGCTTCTGCCAACTGAGCAGTTCAAAAGCATGTAAAAATGCAAGTAGGAAAACAGGGACCACCTTTGGTGGGAAGGTAATAGCGTTCTGTGCACCTTCAGCATTTAGTCATGCTGGCCACCTGACCACGGAGACGTCTTCAGACAGCGCTGGCTCTTCGGATTTGAAACAGAGATGAGCACCACCCCTAGAGTCGGGAACAACTAGCACATATGTGCAAGGGGAACCGTGACCTTTATGGTTAAGTTCAGGTAGCCCTTGACATACAGCCTTTCATTCAGCGACTGTTTGAAGTTACCACCACCCTGAAAAAAGTGATTTTTGCTCTTCACACTTTCCACTGTTGCCACATCCATCCCCACAGTCACATGATTAAAATTCAGACGCTTGGCAACTGATTCGTATTTATGATGGTTGCAGTGTCCTGGAGCCATGGCATCCCCTTTTGCGGCCTTCTGGCAAGCAAACTCAACGAGGACGCCAGATTCACTGAACAGCCGTGTTACTCACATAGCAGCCGCTGCGATTCACTTATCAATTGTGGCAAGAAAGATTGTAGAGTGGGGCGAAACCCCCTTAGCAACAGAACTTTTGGGCTCAATTGTCAAAAGTTGAGGAATTACCTGTATGATCAAGCTCAGTTTTCTGTCAGAAAAGAGCTGATCAAGCTCAGTTTTCTGTCAGAAAAGAGCTGAAGTGCCTCTTGCTAAGAAAATTGCAAGCTTGCTCCTGGCTGAGGCACTTTGTTAGCTTGGGTACGGAACACAAGAGTAGTTGAGGCCCCTTACTCATCCCGGGGAACGTTCAGCTATGCTGCTTGCAAGACAGAAATGGAACCTCTGATGGGAGCCTGCATATTTATTTTATTCAACAGTGTCCATGGGCCAACTTTCCATATCCTATTCTGGCAAATAAAAACCAGACATTTAAAAATGAGGAAAAAATCAGATGCCAATCTAGCTTGGGAAAAATGGATCCAATCCTCTTCTTAGCTTGGTGGGTATCAGCAGAGGACTTATGTTAGCTTTCTTGTATAAATGTTAATAAAAGAGTAGCTTGTATTACTGCTTGGGCTTGGAACTCCTTGTTCCTTAGAAGAGCAAGTTTTATTTGCTGACCAATTTTATCTTTATCCATGTGCAGGATTTGCTGCCCTATTCTGTTTCCATGACATTTGAGAAATAGCACAATCTTCTTCCCACTGAGCTGTTGTGTAGTTCATGCAGCAAAATTTCTCTTCGGCAAGAGTGGAGTCTTAATGGACCTGGAGGCTCTTTTCTCCCATCTGGAAGGAACCACGGGGGCTTATGGTCCTTGTTGCCCAATTTTCCATGGACTGTGATCAACAGAGGTGAGGACGATCACATGAAGAGTCTTTGGTTGGATCAGAAAATGGAACGATGCTCTCCATTTGCACTGTATAGAGTTGATTTAGGTTTCCAGGTCAAATCCAGACAACCATACTAATGTCCAGTGTTTAAGGAGGCAATTCGTCCCTTGGAAGGCACTCTTTTGAATCCACTTCTTAATGAAAAGCAGTAAGGATGTTCATTGATAATGTAGCACATTCTCCACTGGACCTCAGAAACTAACCAAGTTTTCTAAGCAATCATTGGTGCCTGGAAACCAGGGAAGCAGCAGAAATACTTAACATAGCATATTCTTCCAGGAACATAACAATAAAATATAATCCCTTGGCTGGGTGTCCACAAACATCAACAGGTAGGAAACAGATCTGCCACTATCACTTTATTTTCCATTCTTTTGTTCTTTAATAAGCTGGGAGGGTTTTTTTTTTTTTGTTAATTTGTTCATAAAGTTGTTTTTGTACAGCCATAGAATAGTATTGTATTTATGAAATATTACACAAATTGCACTTCAAATATGACGGCCTTGTTTCAGGGGGGAAAAACGTAACAAAAATAACATTAACAAGGGGGGGGGGGAAATAAACCTTTCAGATGCGGAAATAACAAGTGTGCCGGCTGGCCCAAGTCCACTGGGCATCATCCAGCTCCGTGAGCAAAATAAAAGCATTTATAGAATTTCTTCTCTCACAGGTAAAATTTATAGAATATGACACAGGACAGTATATCCTTTTACAATACATCAGTCTGCTTTTTTAAAATGTACACTCGGTATACTTATAAATTACTTTTAAAAATTTCCGTTAAAAATAATTATATGCAGCCAATGTCCTTCCCGGCGGGGGGAGTACATTCACTTTAATATTTTGGGTGGGGAACGGAGCTGGTCCACAAACTTTACAGGCGGTTCTGGGGTGGAGATGCTAAGAAAAGACGGAGAGGACCTGGAAGACGAGAAAGCAGATAAGAAACCCAGGCAGGGATTTCTTGCTGCCCGAAATTCAGAAAAAGTTCCAACGAAATGTCTCTTTTGGGTATCGACCGCTCCCTTCCGATGCTCCCAGACCAATCCCAAGGGAAGAGCTTTAAGCTGGGGAAAAAAGGGGAAATTACCCCCCAAGGATCAGCAGCAGAGGCCAGAATTTCTCAACTGACATCTGGGGGGTGAGAGTGGAAGAATTGGGTGTGCGCGTGTGTGTAAAAAAGGCAGGAAAAGGTCTTAGGGGAAGAGTAAGGCTTGCATGGTAAATGTGATATATGTGGAGAGGCTTGGTGTGTGTGTGTGGTGGGGGGGGTGGGAGGTGCTTTTTTGGGGGTAAAGAGGCAGCTTTAGGATCCATTTACTTACCAATATCCTGCTTACCAGAATCTTGAGAGTTCCTTTTCTAGTTTATTAAAGCTCCTTGGAGTTATGCTACCGCCCTGTGCAGAATTTATAAGAAAAACCAACTTGCAGGTATTGAAGAAATACCTACAGCCTCAGGAAGTTTTAAGATGGGTGGACTTCAATTCCCAGAAGGCCCCAACCAGCTTTGGGGATTCCCAAGGGCATTCTGGGAATTGAAGCCCACACATCTTAAAAACTTCCTGAGGTTGAGAAGCATTGAACTAGAGGCTAAAGCCACTGGGTGCATCACTGCAGGTTCTAAGCCTCCAAGGAAAAATACCACAAAAAAAGATCACCTACTCCAGGTTTGCAAAAAGCATCTTTGTGATGCTTCTGGAACGGAGGTACCTGAACAAAGACAGATGCCAAGTTACACTTGCTAACAATTTCAAGAGGCTGGTGTAAAATGCCTCACTTATACAACCCCACCCCCCTAAACAAGTGGAAGTCGTATCGTGAATATTCTCTCTGCAAACTGTCCGTTGGGAACATCTATTCCGCTCAGAAAACCAACCAACTCAATACCTAAACCTCAAGAGCAAACAGGAACCCAACATCAGGCTTGAAGGGGAAAGTTTTGCCTTTCTGAAGGAAGAAAAACGCAAAGAGATTCTTCGGTCAACAGCTGAACGAAACTGAATCAACCTAGCGAACACCAACGATTGAAAGAACCGTTTGAAATCTCTAATAAGGCCTCTTCATAGGAACACGAACTGCTATAAATATGGGGATTTCTTAATGAGGGTGACAATTGCCATTACATCAGGGTGCCAATTCTGGCTTATTCAACTTGGATGTTTAAAACAACACTGGATGGGTTACAAGGCTGCCTGTCTTTATCCTTACTAGGTCAAGAGCTCTAGCTTTGTATGGTGCCAGATTAAAAGCGAAGTCAAGTTGAGAGACGCGACCGTGATTCAGCAGACTTAAAAGCTTCCAAGAGGAACGTGTAGCTTCCTTCTATTTTTAAAGAGGGGACGGTGGTTGGAAACCACGAATAGCTGCAACGCTCAGTTGGTCAAACCTCTTAGGTAGGAAATGGGAAATAGATGAGGGTCAGCTGGTCCTTCAAATAATCAAGGTGCGCGTGGTTTCTAAAGAGCATCATCAATGATCTCAGGTTTCTGCAGATGGTCACAACACGCTGTCCTTTTCGACCGGGGTTAAAAAAAAGTGAAAAATGGGGCTTCCCAAAGACTTGGGATGCGACCCCCTAAATGGACCCCTCTTGTTGTCTTCAAGGAAGGGCTCTTCTTCTATATTTGTAACATAGCAAAAAAAATTTTTCACAACATACGGGTGGAATGATGTTGTCATACCGATGCAAAACACGGCGACTGTTTATTGTTCCACACTGAAAAGATCCCAGAATTACTTCTAGTAACTCATGCCTTCTCCTTCTCCTCCTCCTCCTCTGGCTTAAATGTCCCACATTAATAAAGTCCCACATTGTGGAAAAAGAAAACAAACATAAAAAGTTATATTTACATTGAACTTCAGTAACCATAATACTAACAAAGCGCTTCAAGTAGTCTCTCACTTTTTAAAAAATAAAATAAAATAAAAATTGCGCCATGGTTTAATACTGATGTGTAGCAAAGAAAGCGATGTTAAATCATTAGTTAAACTGACTGATTTCAACAGCAGCCTTCCTTAACGCTTGCTTTTTGCTTGAGTGGCGTTTTCTCAGCCGGTCAAGAAACTTTTAAGAGCTCACTCAGCTCCCAAACATGGGGCCAGAGACACAGTCAGAAAAGTAAACGGTTCTGCTTGCCTAATACTTTCTTTTAGTCTTAAAAGAGTCTGATTTTCTGCCCCAAGGGACAGGACCTATGTTGTGATTATGGCTACTGGAAATTCGGCACAAATATTTGGCTTTGACCTACCTGGCATCAAACTGGCATTGGTTATTCTGACAACCATCAACCAAAAAGTTGAAACCCAGAAAACTAGATTAGATAAATAACTCTGGTTCGCAAGGGAGGTGCACCGGGTGTACTGTATCTAAGAAGTGCTTGAGTGAAAAAGAGAATTCCCACATCTGACAACGCCGCGGAGTGCATTATAAGCTGCCCTGGACACAGGGCTGAGTCTCCTTCCTTGCTGTTGTTTCTTCTAGGAAGTTCATTGCTTCTCAAATCCCAGTGCAAAAACCTAACCCCAAAGTCAAGAGCTTTGATCCTCAGGATCAAGAAACACCTCTCTTGAACTCTGGCTGCCCTCCTGATGTTCTCGGGTGGCCGGCACACATTCCCTGGCCTGTTAAAAAGGTGGGATGCCAAACCGGGCCCACCAGCCATCGTTCCCTCCAGTTCTGCTGATTTCACTGCAAATTCCCAGCTCAACTCGCGGAGGAATCCTGGAGTTCCAAAGGCTAAAGCCAGCTAAGGCCACAGCTGAACTTCCCGCCGGTTGTTCTAGATTGGAAGAGAGAGGCTCTTCGCTTCTCCACTGGCGATGCAAGGCTAGGATTCCAAGCAACGAATAGGGAGGAGATGCTGACATGGGTTACAGCAGTGGTCCTACAATGGAGGGGCAGCAGATGGCACTGAAGTGGAGGGAAGATGCGATGGAGGAGGTGCTTGCTGCGGCAGCGGGCTCATACCATGAACTCGTTATTTCCTAGCAGCACCAGTTGCTGAGGGCTCATGTAATCAGCAGCCTCGGGGTGACGCTTCCGGCCTGTCCCAGCAGACCCCTCTGGGAGCTCTTTGGCTTTAGGGGAGGAGATTTTCACATTCTTCAGCTTCTGCTTGCCTTTCTCTGGGTTGAATGTCCCTCTGGTGGTAAACTGTGGCCTGTCCTCCGGGGCCTTGGAGTGCCCAGGCGATCGCTCCGGTGCCCCAGCGTCCCCAGGGGGAGCCGCTCGATAGAAAGGCGATTTGGAATAGATTTGGAATCGTTTCCTTGTCACGTGAGGCAGGCAGGATGAGGAGGAAGGAGGTGAAAGGGATGGGGAAGAAACCAAGGAATCCACTGAGTCCACCGACTCCGGCTCCTTGCGCAGCTGCCTTCGGGACCGAGAGGTACCGGCTGGGTCTGTCTTGCTGGGTCTTGCCGGGTTGACAGTTAAACTTCTGCCTGGTAGGGAAGAGATACAAGGGATGTTTTTAAGAGCAGTAGTAGGAATGCGTTGACAAAGGGACAACATTTCCTGGAAGGGGTCCAAAGAAGCTCTCCTGAATCCCATCCATGGAATCAAACATTGTGGCGTATTAATAGACTGCCGGGAGGGGACATTATCAGTAAGTGTTTTCAGAATACAGCTTGCCCTCTTTGGTATCCTCACATTTGGGCAAACAAGTGTAAAGTTTTTAACTGAATACTATTAATACCTATCTAGGGGACGCAGTGGCTCAGTGGCTAAAACGCTGTTTTAGCAGCATTTTAGTGCAGTTCAGTGGTTCGAATCCCGAGCACTGCATAACGGAGTGAGCGCCTGTTCCTTGTCCCAGCTTCTGCCAATCTAGCCATTCGAAAGCATGTAAAGACGCAAGTAGGAAAATAGGGACCACCTTTGGTGGGAAGGTAACAGCGTTCTGTGCGCCTTCGGCGTTTAGTCATATAGTCATGACCACGGAGATGTCTTCAGACAGCGCTGGCTCTTTGTCTTGGAAACGGAGATGAGCCCCCTAGAGTCGGGAACGACTAGCACATATATGTGAGGGGAGCGTTTACCTTTACCTATTAACACCTATACTACGGAATGATAAACTTCCTGTACCAACGATGATTCCCTTAGGACACCTCCTCCAACACATTTTATCTACCTGATTTGTCCGAAATGGCTCCTTCGGAATCAAAATTCAAGTTTTCGGAACTGTCGGCAGTGCCAATCGAAGCCTCGGACTCTAACGTTTCATCATCAGAGGCTCTGGGCTCCAGGGCCAGCATCTCAAAGGTCAGTTCTTCCCTGCAGAGAGAAAGCTCAAAATAAACGGAAAAAAACTGGATGGAAGGAAAAACAGCAGCAGAAGCCAGGAGCTGGGAAATAAAAGGACTATTAAGGCTGTGAGGGGCCCTTGGTGCTCTCTGAGATTGGTTGAATTCTTGAAGACGTTTCCTTACACCAACTAGGTTAACATCATCAAGCTAGATGTCAGCATTCCGGTGAAACTTCTCTATCTCAGAAAAGAACTCAGAGTCATCTTTCCAAGTCTTTCTTTATTTGTGAAGCTGGGACGGAGCTAGGCTATCTCTAGATTAAAGAAAATACTTTTGGTTTCAAAGACAAGATAGCTGAACCCACCCCCTCACTCCTTGCAACGTAAATCACGCTGACCAATGGAATGTGATTCTCTGCGTCTCTCTGCGCGCCAACAGTTAACTGTCAGAAAGGAATGCATTCCAAGCAGAGTGTCAGAGTAGAAGTGCTTTTCAAACTCTGACACTAGACTTCTGTGTTGATGTGACCTAGTTTTGGGTAATGAAATGCCTGCAACATAACAACCAACCTCAGAGAGCACCAAGGAGCCCTCATTTCAACACTGAATATTCTCTTTTGTTGGAATTAAGCTTAGGCCCATGATATTCAATCTGCACCCAACTTGATTAATATGGATCAAGCATTTCCTGAAATGTAGCAGATGGAACCCCCCATCTGATCAGTCCAGCGACTTAGGCTTCATTGGACCAGCTACTTTAAGACTCACTTCTCTTTCTGCAGGCTCTCTATTTGCTCTGCCAGCACCTTCTCCTCCTGTTGCATGGCTACTTGCTGCTGTTCGGTGACCTCCATCTCCATGGCGTCTTCGCTGCTCAGGGCCTCTTCGGGAGCATCCGCCATAGAGGGCAACCGGACTCCCGCTGGGGATGTAGGGCTTGGATAGGTGCCCCGGCGCAGACGCCCTTTGCCCTATGCATAAAGTAAGGCTAATGAGGAATGTGGCCTTCTCTCAGCTTTGAGATTAGAAGAACTCATATATTATTCAGCCGGAAAGGAAAATCTCGAAATTGATTTAACAGTTCCTGGAGTCATTTATACCTCAGTTAACAACTCTGTTAACCTTAGGCAGAGCTTCTATGCTGTCTGACTCTAAAAAGGAATTGTTCTTCCATGCTTTGTTTTGAAAATTCAATCAAAGGCAGTGCCAGAGTATGATGGGTTTGCTTGCTGAAAATTGGAAAGGTTAGAAGGAGGGGGCGGGGGGGGGCGGGGAGAAATATATACTGAATTTCTGTTGTGCTTCAAGGGATTGTCTGCAGTCTTAATATATGAAATTGCCCTAGGCCAGAGGAAAGAATGAAGATATAGATAAAAGAATTGGGGAAAATAAAAGAGGATTACAGAAAAGAGCTCAACAGAACAGTTCAAGAATTCAAGGAAACCAATTCATGCCAAATTTCCATTCACTTTTCAATTTCTGTTAAGACCTCATTCTCTTCTTTACTACAGTGGGGGGGGGGGGGGGACACAGCAAGCAAAGATTCTTCTCTAGACATTTTCTGTGCTCAGCATTGCAGAAACCCATGTCAAAATAGACCTTCTTCTATCCTAAATGGCTACTTGCCTTTCTCCTAATCTGTCTCGATGAAAATGGCCTTATATGCATTCCCTTTTGATGTCTTTTCGCTATCGCGAGAAGCGGGCAGCACCCAAAGAGTTTGAAATAAACGCACACACGCACACACACACACATACCACACACAGTTATGAAATATGGGCCATGGCCATGGAGCATGCAGAAGCACTGGGATGGATGGCGAGTTATGGCGTCAGGTCAGTGCGTTGCAATTCGGATACATACCGGGATCGAACTGCGGGTTATGCTCATAAATCTAACGGCAATTAGTACAGGCTTCTGGATTAGAGAGGACAGGAAAAGGAAAGGAAAGGAGCAGGTTAGAGTGCACACGCCATCAGCTGGCTCTGGGAGTGGCTGGGCATGGCAGTGAAAGCTGGCTCGTTGGTGCAGCCGCTAGAGAGCGCAAAGGAGCCGCAAGCCATTCTATGCTGCAAGGAGAGGGGGAGAAGCATTGGCTGCAGTTACAGATGGGCTCCCCAGGAGAGCATGCCCAGTAGGCCTCACAGCCTCCGCTGGCTTTCCGCAATGCTTCCCGTGGCCTCCTATTGTGAGGTCAGCCAAGCCCCAGCCTCCATGGACCCAGCCGGCATGAGAGGAGGAAAACTCAGGCCATTTTCTGAGCAGAGTAATTGCATTTCAAGTCAGCAGCCTAGCTAAGAAGCATGCAAATTGTTCTGCCTCTGATCAAAAGTCCGTAAGCAGGAGAGGAAGGGATTTATTATGGTACATAAATGCTCAGCAGGGGCCAGAGTGCAGTCTGCACACCAGAGTCTCCCACTGGCACGCGGGTGTGGAAGAGAGGACAATGGAAGCCTTGCATTAAAGCAGTTGTCAGATGAGAATACTGTGAGAGTTAGGGCAGGGGTCTGCAAACTTAAACACTCAAAGAGCCATTTGGACCCGTTTCCCACAGAAAAGAAAACACCGGGAACCAATAAT
>JANHFR010000431.1:35628-52609 GCA_032468015.1 Mimophis mahfalensis | reverse complement strand
CAACTGGATTTTTCCTTTTTCTTTGAAGACATTTCGCTTCTCATCTAAGAAGCTTCTTTAGCTCTGACTCGGCTCTGAAGAAGCTTCTTGGATGAGAAGCGAAACGTTTTCCAAGAAAAAATAAGAAAAATTTCAGTTGCTTCCTGAAAAAGCACCTTTGGGACAACCAGGACCTGGATGACTGAGAATCTCCATAGACTTCTGGACAGATGCATCTCCAACCCATCTGCTTGGAGGGCATCAGGCTGTGCAATACGAGAAAAATAAACTTTATTCACAATCAAGGCCTCATACCCAGTTACCTAAGGGATAGTGCCTCTGGCAATTTGCAAGGCCCTACTAACAATGAGTTTATGACGAATCATGCTCAAATTCAATACCAAACTGACTTTGGTATTCAATAAATACATTATTTAAGTGGGTTAAAAAATAATATGCTTATTAATAGAAAGCATACGTTATCTTCTCTTTCATTTCCCTATAAACATCTGCTGGGGGGGGGGAACAGCAAGTAGCAACAAGTTTGTCTTCAAAAATATGTGTGACAAGCTTGGAATATAACATAAAAGAGGCTCTAGAGCATAAACACAGCTGTAGTCAACACTCCCTGCATTAAATCACTTACATGGTTTGGATGCATACACTTCTTGGAATTTTACGTATTGTTGATATTAATTTTATCACAACAGGCAGGCATCTCAGGGTATGTTATATGTATTAATTCTTATAATTTAGACATTTAGGGAAAAAATCACCATACATCAACTTTGAGATACCTCAAACACTAGCTTTCTTTGTAGTTTCTGGAACAGAAAGATTACGTTCTGTTTCTGCAAAACCAGACCCTAATAATGTCCCTGACTTAATCACACAGAATCTATTTCAAAAGAATCTGGAAAAATCTAAGAATTTTTGTGCTAAATTATCTTTGCCAGAAGGCAAGCTTGGAGAAAGCAGAAGAACACAGATACTATTTTCTCAGTAATTCAGTATCTCTTTTTACTGGGAAAGAAACATTTAGAATACTGTTTAGCTGAGTTGCAGCTCATCAAGGCAATATATTTCTACGGTTGTATCAATTTTGCTGTGGGAATCAGGTCAATGCTGGCTAAGAAAATTACATGCACTATAAGATCACTCGCTGTTCCTATGCAATGCACGCATCCAGGTTTTCTATAATTATGAGAAAAAATATAGCTTGAGTTGTAAGACTAGCTTAAAAGGAGATAAGTTTTAAGACACGATTCTTATTTGCAAAGACTAAAACCTCCCAAAAAAATTAGTCAAGGGGCACATTGTATTTGTTACTGTTGGTATTCTTCTTGCTTTTACAATTAATAAAACAAGGTGTCTGATTATCTGTTTAAATTTAAAATTGATTAACTAAACTAATGGCCGCTTGCTCCTTTTGTACAAATTTTCTCTTACCGTTTCATTATGTTTAAATATTGCTGTTTACATACTATCTTAGTATTCTTTATGGTCAAAAAACTGCTATAGGCCTGAGTAATTCCTGGGCTGTTAGAATAAGGAAGTTTCAGTATGAGTTAATAGGTGGGTTATCAGTCTAATTATATAAGAATGGCAGGTTCACAGAAACCTGCTTAGAGGGAAAAAAAGGAAATCGCAAAATAACTGTAAGCAGAATGGAAACAGTTTTCATTGCCTAGATTATTAGGCACCTAGGTAGGCGATAGCTGAATTCTGGCAATTGAAGTATATGTGTTTTAAAGTAACGAAGGCTGGGAAACCCTGCTTTAAACCCTAAATTAGCTCTGTTCATAGAACCTTAGGGGTGTCATCTTCTCCACCATCCTTACTAGGTCCCCAAAATGTAGGATGAAGTATGCTTTCTGTTCTGTGATTGTTCAGAGGAACATGGATTTCATTGGTAGCATGCTTCCAATATGGGGATTTTTTAAACTGAAGGAACTTCTCATGGCCCTGTCAACTTTCACCAGTGTGCACAGTCCATACGTATCTATTTTTCAACGTATATTTTTATTTATTTAGGGTTGTTTTTTTTTAACCTTTGAGTCAGTGTTAACTCCTAGTAACTGCCTACACTTCTATACATAGGTTTCTTTGGCAAGATTTCAGAAGAAGTTTGCTATTTCCTGCTTCCTGGGGCTGGGAGGGAATGACTGGCCCAAGGTTACCCAGTTGGCTTCGTGCCTAAGGAAGGACTAGAATTTACCTTCTCCCAGTTTCAGCCTGTTGCCACATTTGAAAAATACATTTTTCAAATACATTTGCTGATATTTTTTTTTAGAAGGAAAGGTATTACATGCAGGCAATGTACATCTTTTATTTTTCTACTTACCGTAGAGTTATTATCTATTTTTACTTTTATATATTTCTGCTAACTCAATTTTAGATACTTTTATTTCTCAAAACTGCCCCAAACACACAGCAATAAATTGTGTTAAGTTGCATTAATGAAGTACGAAGAACTATAACTAAATCCAAATATTCAACTGTGCCCCATTAGCTACTGAGGAGTACTTAAAAGTAGTTGAAGATGAAATACTCTTTTATTCACAGAATGAATCCTTTGTCTCTGTCACTAACATGTGCAACCTCAAGTAATTTCACGTACTGATCCTAAAGATCCAAGCTGAGATGGAGTGAATCCTCTAAAGAGTGGGGTATTGTCTTTGGCAGATTGCAAGTAGCAGTTGTCCCAGTGAATGTACAAGGTTTCATGCCAGTATTAATGTTTCTTATTCACAGACATTTGGTTTAGTCCACTTTGTCTCCGTAAATAGCTAGAATTGACAGAAACAGATGCTGCCTATCAGACACCAGATTTTTATCCCTATTTTGAAGGCTCCAAGAATCCCTCAAAGCCCCAGACAAATGGGAAAAGCATGAAATATTGAATCAAGTGAACATGGTATGAGCTGTGTAAGTGTGTGGTGGCACAAAAAAAAAGGGGGGGGGGAACTATTCTGGTAGCTGCAGTTCATGGGAGTGCAGGTCTTTTATGCAATAAAATGTTATTAGTCAGAAAAAGTGCTACCAGAATCCTTCTGGAATAAAGTCAAGGGATCCTGCAGCATGCAAATGTAAGTGAGGATGAGGGCCATGAAACAGGTAAGGAAGAAACCTAAACAGACAGAGAGGATACATGGCAAGA
The DNA here is from genome assembly GCA_032468015.1 of Mimophis mahfalensis. Taxonomy (NCBI): domain Eukaryota; kingdom Metazoa; phylum Chordata; class Lepidosauria; order Squamata; genus Mimophis; species Mimophis mahfalensis. The sequence continues at coordinate 49,470 of JANHFR010000431.1, read as the reverse complement.
TGGAAGGTGATGGATCTGGCTAGAAAACAGCTAATACAAACAGGAACTGGTTGATGGGGGAAGGGAGAGAATTGGAATGGAAGTAGAAAAAAGGGAAATTCATTCTCATTTCTGCTGGCTGAGCAGGGAAGGGAATAACCAAGTGCAGATGTTGGAGTCAAATAAGATTTTTTTAAGACCAATGCACCTTTAGAGGGCCAAACGTATCTAAGATCCAAATCTACTCCTAGTAATTCCTTGATGAATATCACGGTTACAGTTAACACGCCTCCAAACATGTTGAAACAATAATCAATGGACATATGTTCCCTATACGGGCAGCTGAGATACTTTCCTCTTAAGAACTATGGAAGTTGGGTTTGGAAAGCAAACTAGTCCTCAGTTGGAGGCTGTGTGTGTATGGAAAATAGTATTGAGGCAGTTCAACAATAAATACTGGCTTCCCAGAGGTGCTCTACAAAGTAGACATGAAAATAATGTAATTATTAACTTTACTGGAATAAAATTCATATGTGGGAACAACGCTGAGGCCAAAAACTATCCTTCAAGCTGATTCTAAGCATCTTGTAAGAAGCTTGTAAAGGTGTTTTTGGGGATGTAAAGTAATGATAAAAAGGTGTGGAATGCTGGGCAAGGGCACTTGGTGTTGAGATTCAGGATTAGTTAGCATCAAGGCGAACATCTCTGGTTTTGCCCTCACTTGCATTTCCATCTGGCAAAACTGGAAAAGTAAGCAACCTTGGCTGACTTCAAACAGACAAATGGGGAACAGCCTTCCAACGTATGATGAAATCTGCATGAAAGCAATCAACGTTTTCCTCTTGACAATACCACTAAGGTTTTTAATTGTGCAGGTAAGACCAAGAAAACAACTAAGCAATAATCCAGGCATCAACACTGCCCAACTTCTCAAAACTTAACTACGTGTAATCCTCAACTTACAACTGTTCGTTTAGTGACCAAAGTTACAACAGCACAGGAAAAAAGTGACTTATGACCGTTTTCATGCTTATGACTGTTGCAAGGACCCCTGTCATGATGCGACCAAAATTCAGGCACTTGGCAGCTGACTTATATTTATGACGGTTGCAATGTCCCTGGGTCATGTGATCCCTTCTTGCAACCTTCTGACAAGGAAAGATAATGGGGGAAGCCAGATTCACTTAACAACCATGTTACTAAGCTAACAACTGCAGAGATACACCTCACATCTGTGGCAAGGAAGGTCATAAAATGGGGCAAAACACTCTCTTGCTTAGCACCAGAAATGTTGAGCTCAATTGTGGTCGTAAGACGGAATATTTGAACCTTTGCCTCATCACCTTTTGTTTTACAGTTCCAGGATAGCTTGAAATACTTGGCATCATGCAAAAGAAACACAAATAATCTCTGCCTTAAATGAGATACTCTTATCCACTGCCACTCTTAATCCTCCATCAAATATAAATCTGCTTGATGAGGAACTAACGGTCTTGTTCCTTTAAAACTATTATTAGGCAACTATATCAGCATCTTCATCTCGTCTTCTATCAAGAAAAGTTCTCTCACAAACTTTTGGAGAAACACATTTTCAACACTCAAAGCTCTCCACTTACTAAATTTAGCAACCAAGCTATCTACCTCTGTGATGCACATTCAGCTTTGCTGACCACAGGGTCCCTGTGTGTTTACTAAAAACAAAGGCCAACTATAGTTAGCAGCGACTTAGAAGACAGGAAATGTAAAATAATTATTCTCCACTTTAGATAAAACTATTTTCTGTGTGTGGTAAAACATTGCAGTCCTTGCAACAGTTATGATCGGTTAAATAAGCAGTGGTGTGTAAGGAAGTGAGATATTAAGTAAGAAAAAGATTACTTGAAAAGGCAAATTCAGTCAAATTGAATACTCTGGTGAACCTGAAATATGGAGCAGGTTGGAAAAACTTTTAAAGGTTGGTATTATTTCATCACGATTCTGGATTTCTTTCCAAAAGGACCACAATTTTCGACTGTAATAGGAAAATAACTGCCATTTGGGATTATTACGTATTTGTCTATTTGTCAATTAAAAGATTTCACAAAGTTTCTTAATCTTAAGTCCATTCTCTTTGAAAATTGGCAAAATTGGTCATTCCTTTCTGGATACGTTCTGTGTGACATCCATCCAAGCCTACCCAATTTTGCCCATTGAAAATGAAGTTAGCAACAATGAAAGCCAGAGCGCTCTGCCCTTTTCCTTGGAAGAAAGTCTCAGAGGTTAATGAATATAGGTTCTCAGCAATTTGCCCCATATCAAGCTTTTACTCCGATCATGTTTAATGCTAAAATCAGCAATTTTAGCAGATGACTTCAATATACTGTATATGCAGTGCCTTTGTCCTTGTGGTAGAAACTGAGTTGGCAGAAGATGCTATTTTTATAAAGAAATACAATCTACTTATATTACTAGGAATATATTAAACAGAGATGGAGAACGCACTGGTATATATCTCGTGATCACTGAAGTTTCTTATATAATGATCAGTTGGGGAGGTCGGTAAAGCCCAGCACAATTCTAGAAATTAGTGCATTTATCTATCAAGTCACTTTTTAAACTTTTAACAATGGATGATTGGCTACACTTAGTGGAGATAAAAGTAGCATATTTTTTAATGTTGGCTCATTGCAGAACAGGGGACTCATATATGCCACTTTCTTCTGGTAGATGGGTGGCTAAATCAGTTTGTTTTATATAAATGTGTTAAATGTGTATGGAGTGATGGTTTTCTATTTTATGTCAAATTACTGTGCTAAAACAATTTTAGATTTGTGTCCTAGTTCTTCATCAGAGTTGTTCACAATTTATGTAAAATGGAGCAGATCGCCTTTAAAAGGCACTTCAAAGAAATGGAAAATAAAAATCCACATGTGAATGAAGACTATTTGCTTCCTTTGAAAAGTTCTCTGCTGATCCAAAATCACTAATAACCAACTAAAAGCCCATTTAGAGCCGTTCTAGTTCCTCATTCTTGAGATTTAAAAATCAAGATCAACAAAAAATGGAGCGCATAATACCTAATTATTTCAAACAATATGTGGCATTCTTGCTTAAAAAGATTCAAGACAAATCCTCTAATTTTAAATTTAAGTTTCTTTCTACAATAAAGTTATACTTTGGGGTGACAAACATACAACGCAATCCGTAAATTTTTTTAAAGAAATGGTTTAAGAGGAGGATGACGGTGGATCCTGCTCCGAGTTCTTTGGTGCATTTTTTTTTTAAAAAAGTACATTCCAATCTAATGTTTTCCATATGTATTTCACCAGCAGAATCCTTACAATAGGAAGAAAAGCTTTGCATAGCTTTATTGATTGTTCCAAGCCAAGAATAATGATTTCATTATTAGAAAACTCAATTAGTTTAGCACATGTTAGAAGAAAAGCTTTATCATAAATTACAAATAGTCCTTGATTTAGGACCACAGTTGAGCTCCAAAGTTCTGTCACTAAGTGAGGTATTTGTTCAGTGGGTTTTGCCCCGTTTTACAACCTTTCTTGCCACAGCTGTTAAGTGAATCACTGCAGTTGATACATTAGTAACATAGTTCTCATTGACTTTGCTGGTCAGAAGGCAGCAAAAGGGGATCACATGACCTTGGGACACAGCAACAGTCATAAGTATGAACCAGTTGCCAAGCTTCTGAAATTTGATCACATGATCAGGGGGAGGCTACAAAGGATCGTAACTGTGAAGAAGGGTCAAAAGTCACTCTTTTCATTGCCACGGTCACTTTGAACGGTCACTAAAGTCCAAGGGCTACCTGTACAGAATGATTTTAAGATTACCTCCAGCACTGGTCCAGCTCCAAGGATGATTTGTTCTACCCCGCTGGCGAATCCCTTTTGGCTAAGAGCGGTGAGGTGATGAATCAAGAAATTGGTGCTCTGGGTTTTGCCAGACCCACTTTCTCCAGAAATGACTATACATTGGTTCTTCCGACGCAGTAGCATGGCATGATACGCGACGTCAGCCACCGCGTAGATGTGGGGCTCCAGCTTACCCAGCTGATGGTTATCATACATCTTGACATATTTAGGGTTATAAATGGGAAGGAATTTGAACGGGTTGATGACTATCAAAATGCTCCCGACGTAGGTGTAGATTTTTTCTTGCTTAAAGCGATTTCTAAGGTTTTCCAAGAGTGTCCTCTCGTTCAGATCCGGCAACGCACATAAATCATCGTAATCCTTGTACTGCGGTTGAGGAAGGAAGCCCCGTTCCATCATCCGGCGCCGTTCTTCGGTGACCTGCAACCAGGACTGGAGACTGGCGTAATGGATGGATCCGTCCAGGTTCTTTTCTCTGAGAAGAAAACGATAGTCCTCTCCACTCAAGCGGTTCTCGAGGGCCATCCGGGGCCAGAGCATCATGCGCTGGACAGGGCAGTCGGTGGGGTTGAGGATCCATTCCTCCCCACCAAATTCCTTCACTTCGGCCAAGACGTAGCATTTTGTTTTGTCCAGCTGCAGTTTGTTAATCAGAGAGTCTATCACCTCAGCAGCGGTAGATGTTTTTCGCGCAATAACGGGACAGTAAATGGTCCCTTCAGCAATGTTCCCAGGGTAGATGTGTAGCGTGTGCTCTGTGTCTTCAAAGCGTCTTCTTCCTCCGGTATCATTTCCACTCATATTGGACTTCTTCCCATCAGTAGCTGCAATCCATCTTTAATAAGGTTAGATAAGAGATCATGGCGACAGTGCTGCAATTAAAAAAAGAAAAAAAGAAAATATTTTAAGGACCCTGAGTATTTATAGGACAGACGCAGATTTCAGTTATAAAATCCTCTTCTATAGAACCAGATGTTTTTAAACAGCAGGGAGAGACATAGAAAGCATATGGAAAGTACATGTTCAGTCGCTAGATGGGTGACATTGGAAAGAGTAATTCTTTAGCAAACCATTTTAATGAGATGTGGGTGTGATTAACTTACTTTTTTTTATTTTACCTTCAATAATTACTATGTTGATCTTCTGTAGTCTGCTAGGGACCAAATTAATAGTCACTAGCATCTAAAGAAATGCTGCATAGGCCAAAACATTGTGCCAACAGAGAATATATTCCCTTCAAATACTGATTTGGCGATGGAAGAAATGCAACCTTTTTCTTGTTTATTCATAAATTATTCTGAGGGAACTACATTCATTGTGAATTATCTACAATATTCAAATAAATCTGATTTATTCTCATCTATATATATATATATAAAACAGAAGTGTGGTGAGGTGTATGTGTATGTGCTCTATGCACTCCTACACAGAGCAACCAATCTCGCCCAAACTTGGCACATACTGTACATACCTTGGCGTTGTGATACCAGCACGATAGTTTGGCAGTGAAATGTCAGTGGGTCACAAAAGCCTTTGAGCAGTCTTTCCCCCCCAAAAAGAAGGCCAAAGTGGACCTTTCACTTCCCCATGGACATTTCACTGCCAAGCTCTACTGCACATGTGCAGAGGGTTACCAGGCAAGGCATGCAAGTCAGAGGCTCTCCAGCCAATAGAGGCAAGGCATGCAAATCGGGCAAAGAATATTGGGAATTGTAGGCTTTAGCATTGTCATAAATACCCAGATGAAGTTGGGTTGTCAGCTAGTATATAATAATAGTGTTTCAGTAACTATCTTTGTATGCTTACAAGTGTAAACAGGTCTTCAATCCATTGAGTGAAAGGAACCATTTATTTCTCTTGCTAAGGACAGCATGTTAGGGCAGTCCCCTAATGCCCCATCATGGAATTATTGCAACACAAAGGAACATGATGCAGAGAATCATGAAGACAGGAAACTGGCTGTATTAAAATACAGCCCTATCACAGTTTGCCCTCACACCCTGGAAACACATTATACACACAGAGAGAAGGAAATTCAATCAGACTGAACTGGTGCCAGCTCGCCCTGCAGTTCTGCTCACGTGGCATGTGATCTTGCGCTGGCAGAACGTATCGATCAAAACCTATACAGCCATAAAAACTATTTGCAAGCTACTGGCTTTAGGCTTCACCCTGCAAGAACATTTAAGGCAGCAAGCATGTCACGACTAGCAATGGGACAGCGATTATTTTACCGAATGTTGTGTATCACTGTAGATCAGGGGTCCCCACCTTTCTGGCACCAGGGACCAGTGTCAGAAGAAAAATTGCCTTTCATAGACCAGGGGAGGGGGTGGGATGGCTTCATGTGCAACATTACAACCTAAGCACAACCTGCTCCGATGAAGCTTTGTTTCCTCCTGCCGCTTGCACAGGCCACGGACCGCTACTGGCCCATGATCCAGGGGCTGGCGACCCCTGTATTAGACGATTAGCTTAAGACAAAGGTATTGGCACTTGGCACTCAGATTTATATACTGCTTATCAGGGCTTTCAACCCTCCCTAAGTGGTTTACAAAGTTAGCACACTGCCCTCAACAATCTGGGTCCTCATTTGACCCACCTCGGAAGGGTGGAAGGCTGAGTCAACCCGGAGCCTGGTGGGATTCGAACTGCTGGCAGTTAAGTACTACATACAGTACTCTACTTGCTGCACCACCACGGCTCCTAATTTGCATGGAGTCAGGCAGAATAGTAGGAACGTTCCCCATCACAAAAGTTGTCAGGGGCCAGTGCTTGAATCATAAAAAAAATCAGCACAGATCGGAGAGAAATAATTTAATTTTGGATGCAATAAGAGCCTGTATTTTATTCTTCACCTCTAATAATATACTCACAACTGTAAAGCAGCGCATGAAGTAGAGGGGGACTTAACATCTTGTTTGTTCAGGTAATGCAAAAGAACACTAATGCTATTGATAAACTTGCACTGAACACTGCCGTGATTCTCCCTTTGCAGGAACCCTCCCCCCTCCCCTTAACGAAGCAGCACATGAGCTAATTAAACAGAGTTCCTACCAAAAGGAAACTTTCTCAGGGACAACCTGGGAGGGCCATTCCGATTGCTGTGGATACTTTTCAGTTTAGTTATTAAATTATATGGAAAGACTATTAGTCTATTACATCCTCAACATTTTCAGTCCTCTACCCCGGGAAACTGACCTACAGAATCACATCATAATTGATATTGAGCCTGAATAAAATGGAACCAAAATAATAGCAACATTCAACTCAGTAGTGGGATTCAAGTTTTTTTACTACCGGTTCTGTGGGCGTGGCTTAGTGGGTGTGGCTATGCTGTCAGCCAATCACAGGTGGTATTTGCTGGTGTCGGCCAATCAGAAGTGGTTCTCTGAATCAGTCAAAACTATCGCTACCGGTTCTCCGGAACCTGTTGGAACTGGCAGAATATCACCTTTGAGCCCACCATACAGATCTGGAATGTCTAATGAAATATATTGTGCAATGCAGTACAATGCAAAAAAATTATACTGATAATAGCAGTCAGTAATGAGGAGGATCTGACTAGAAAAGCTGCATTGTACTGTTGCAACCAAACTTCTTTCTGTGGGGGAAAGGAAATAAGCCACTGCTATTTTCAGACATATCCTTACATTTTTCATAATTCTATTTTTATTTCTGCCTCCTGAAATGCCATTCCAAACTTATCTAAAAGAAGAAATGGGCAGATTTTTACTGGCTGAGAGATCACACTTAGCACAGGAAGAGGTAATGCCAGGAGCTGATCATGCAAACTATCACGGCCATGTCATGAACCAGATAGGATGGAATTTGCTATTACTTTTCCCAGTAATTTTGCCAATTTTTTTCAAGGTACGCTGACAATGGCAAACAATCCTTTATAATCACCGATTGAAATGCAGGACTGTATCAGTGCCAAAGCAAGCTCTGAGGCTACCTATTAAATCCTCTTCAGACTTCCCCAAATGGCTCAGATACAATTTGCCCTTTTCAGGAGGAAGGACAGAGGTGAAAAACTTCTGTTAAGAATGGAAGGAGCTGTGTTATGAAAGGATTTGAAACATAAACTGCAATTAAGGCAACCTGGAATAGTTTGAGCAACAGCATGCAAAAGAAAAGAACACACTTTCAAGATTACCACCATTATCTCAATTCTGCTAGATATCTGATTTATTCCATATTTTCCTTAACTTTGAAGAGCCTCCATTTCCTTCCCACCCCAAAATGGTGGATCAAGGAAATTGCTTATATTAGAATTATATCAACTGAAACTAAGTCACATGTCCTGCATTACTGGCAAGTCTGGATTTATTCCACTTCCTGAAATAAGCACACTATTTTAAAAAAAAGGAAACCACAACTTCTCCTATATAATTAGCATTTTTCTGTCTTCTTCAGACATGTTCTGTAAGAGGCACCTATCAACTGGGAATTATTTCTAAGGTTACAAAAGGTAACAAAAGCAACTCCTTTGCTCATGAGTTTCTTGCACAATTGCTCATGCAGCTAGTTGCCGCAGAATTTCTTTACTTATTTAAACTATCTCCACTAATTAAATTATATAAATGATGATAGGTGAAGCCCTGAAATAATGCATTCAGATTTACAGTGTGTTTCTCACATATCTCTACTCTCATCCCTGCTTCAAAGTTATGAGTCACTCTACGAGGAAGGTGGATAGTTTCTAACAATAATTTCAAAGTATTTGGCAGACAAGAAGTAACCAAACTCCACATTTATAAACAAAACAGACTGACTATGTAGCGAAAGATTACTTGCAATTCTAATGTTTGTTTGGCTCTTAGCTTTACTGTTTATTAAAGCAGCATTTGTATCTTTTCGCCCATAAAATGGAAACGTTGGTGTCTATGTGTGATAATATGAGTTTTGATTGCTGTAAAAGAAATGTACCATCATCGGAGGCTCCCACCTAAGATCTAATGACTGGGGGTTGGTGAGAATTCAGAAGGAAATAATCCATTAAGAACCAAAGGCATAATATAACAGCAGCACATTCAATCCATGATAATTTGAATGTGTACCATGAACTGATAGTAGAATTTACCATGAAGTGCCTTTCTGGCTATCAGGAAAGGGTTAATCCACTTTTTTTTTTTTTAAATCAAGCAGATTTTAAGATTGCTTTCTGGCCTGTGGCCCTTTGACTTCAGCCTTACTACTGACTTTACTTGAGAGTGGTTTAAATCCGTCATCATATGTTGGAGAAACCATCCATTTGTGTGTGTAATTCTGAAAGTCAGATGCTTCCTGTCACATGTTTGTTATGCTGTCTAGCAAAGCAAAGTACTTCTAAATTCAGGCATTTCCTCTCCCCCCCCCCAATTATTTCATTCAAATATTGTGCTTCCACTGCTTTTCTGGTTACATTTACAGAGGAACATCTTGAATAAGAGTACTTTGTGCATTAATGCACATTAATTATGAAATGGGAAATACAACAGTACACTTTTTGTGTCTTGGGCTGCAGACCGCTCTAGGGTTGAGTTAGCACAGGGGCAATGCTTTTCCAACACAAGCTCATAACCTCATCTCTTCAAAGAGTCAGTACTTGAGAACTATCATTCAGAGAACAAGAAAGGTTTAAATTGAAGAAAATGAAATATATCCCAAATGAAAACACTAATAACTGGATGAACATATAACATATAACATAAGTATTAATTATGTTCATTTAGAAGATCACTTCATTAGTGATCTTCTGAACATGCATAATCAAAACAAATCAAATCAGTGGAATTATATAAATGCCAGTCCCATCTCAGATAATGTTACTTTGAGACTGTTTTCCAAAATATATAATCAGTTATACAATCTAAAACAACTCAATATGTTCTAGATGGAATTTAAGAACACTGTTGTCATATTTGTTCTCGGCTAGTTATTATTCACAAGCTTAACCCTTGCTAATTATACTTCGGCAACATATCAAAGCGTGATATTGTGGAATAGCTGAATATTACCATGCCAACAAAAATGGTGGTTCAACCTTAAAAAAGAAATCCTGCACAAAATTAGCTCTGTTTTTCCTTGTGACAAAGCAAGTGTATTATGTAAATGCCACCGTGGTAAAAGATCAGATGCTAAGAAATATAGCCTACTGGGTTTTTCCCCCCCCAAAAAATTTACATTTACTCCATTTTGCTGGCTGAATTAGAAACTTCAGGCAAGCAGCATTTGACACAGCAGGCAACTGCCAGAGGGGAAAGCGCTGAACAAACCATCCATTGAATGGACAGCCTGTTCTGTCACAGTCCACTAGTAATGGGTCAGTCATAGGGCAGATGCTACCGCTCAGCTTCAATTGGATGCTTGACTACTTGGGTATTTGTCAGTGTCACTTGTGAACTCTGAAGGTCTTCTGATAAGATTGGTAGCCAAAAACTACGGTAAGGTAGAAGGCTTAATTTCATGCTACAACTATAATCACCATGTGTGCAGCTCAGGTAATTAAACCAGGGGTCTGCAAACTTAAACACTCAAAGAGCCATTTGGACCCGTTTCCCAAGAAAACACCGGGAGCCAATAATTTAACAACCGGGATGACTGGGTGGGCGTGGCCAACTCACATCACTTCTTCCCACCCAGTTGCCTCCTGCTCTGGAATATGGAGTCCATCTCCATCCCACACCATCATCCTTCCCTTCTCAGGCCAGGCAAGGAGTGACAGGGAGGAGAGGGAAGGGGCCAGTCAGTGGTGGGATCAGCCTACAGCGAGTCGCAGCACAGGGCCGAAAGTGCCGCATGTGGCTCCAGAGCCACAATTTGCTGACCCCTGAATTAAACCAAAAAGGGGCCCATCAATAGCCACATCGAATGAAGCGACACACACACAAGTCGCCACTAAGGTACCCTAATCTCAAATCAATTTCACCCTGAGGCCACCTGCTGAGGTCTTTAATGTTCCCATCATACGTGAATGAGGTGAAGACTCCAACGGTTTCCATCAGAGGAGATGAGGTGAAGATGCCAGGTTTTTTTTTTCTTTCTCAAGAAAGAAATTATCTCACTTGTGTTCAAGCTTGATAAAGGAAACAGCTGCTGTTGCTCCCTTTCTTCATGCTTCATATTTTAGCATGGATGTGTGAAATTTGTTTTTCTCCCAAGCCCAATGCAGGGGCAAGACAGACGAGTTGGTAGTAAGGACAACAAAGAGGTAAATACAATCTTCTGGAAAGACAAAAACTGCAACCTGGAGTCAGCAGGAAAACTTAATCTGCATCTTGCAGTGAAGTCCAGTTTATAGAATCTGACTTATATATGGAAGAACCATCAGCATCCCTTTAATGTTCTGGAAAAAGCCTTCTGCAGTGAGACAATCAGCTTGTACATTTGTATCTTTGGGGAGGGGGAGGGAGGAAAAATAGGAATAACAGCACAAATGGTGGAAAAAAGCTTGCCAGACATAGAAGCATAGCAGGACCATATGGCTATGAAGAAAAATCTGAGCTGCAGACAGTGTGGGCGTTGTTGCTCACAAGAGTTTGGTAACATAAAGTGGAAGTTTTCCCATAAGATAGCAGTGGAAATTAAGGAAATAGGTGCAAACAACAATCCCCAGTTATCTTGAGAGATACTCAAGAGCAGCACCACAGCAGCAAGGCCGAACAGTAACTGTAAATGAGCCCTATAGCAAAAGAAAAAAGAAATCGGAATAATTTCTACTCTGCCCATTTTTAAAAAATGGTCAAATTTGTTTTGTCCAAATTTTAATGGACTTTTTTTTTTAAATAAAGAAGCCTAGCAACTGAAATCCTGGTCTGAGAGAGAATGACTGGCCCAAAGTCCCCTGACTTAAAATATTCTGAAACGTATTGTTTAGGTAGACACAGATCAAGTGGAGCAACAACTTATACATTCATTCTATAAATAATTTCTCTTATAATACCATTTGCAAATCAACCATTACAAAGTAGTTAAGTTTTACAAGTCAATTATATAAACACAGGGAACTGGTCTACCAGTAGCAAAGAAAGCTCTGAACTATCATATAAGAAGACACGAACAACAACTGCAGCAATGCTAACAAATAGAAACACAATGTATCATCCATTCTTTGTGTTTCCGATATTTGGTGAACTCAGCTAACAACTCTTAAAACAGAGTAAAAGATATTTGGAATTTACAAAAAATAAATCTAATTTTATTGCTCACAAAAAAGCAGTGAGATAAAAGAGAATAGAAAATGTGTGAGATAAAAGAGAATAGAAAATTAGAGCCACATTTACATTAAAAAACTGAACATAAACCTGCAAAACTAAATGGTTAATAATTTTAAACCAACATGTTATCCTAAAAATGATATGCTAAAGACTCTTCCCATAACAAGACAGCATAGCTTTAGTTACTCACCAATGTACATGTGATTACCCTCTAATTTTACATGCAATCTCTAACCTACAATTGGAGAATTTGTTAATTCCTCTTGCCCAGCAACAATAACAACAAGAAAATTAGCTCAAAGGGGTAAATTGTTATGTTTAGTGATAAATAGTTAGCAAGATTCAGGTTCAAAATGTGTTCCCATCAGGGAGCCCAGCTTCTGTAATTATGAAAAAATAATTTCTCCAAAATTAAGAGTCACCTTCAAAGTGATTCAGCTTAAATATGAGGATTTTTTTAAAAAAAGGCAAAAAACACACACAAAACCCTGTTGTTCAGACATACTTTGGAAAAATCTACCTAACACAAACCTATTACAGCTGAACCACAGCTACTTGCACTTTTGTTTGTCTTGCTCCTGATGCATTTATAATACTTCCAGTTACCAGAAGCTAGCAGCAAAAAATATAGACTTTTTAAATGCATTACACTACAATTTGCAGAAATGGATGTAATCTATTCTGGAGTAAAAACTCAACGTAAGTCTAAGATCAGTTAGCAACAAAATATATGCATTTATGAAATGCTACCCAGCTCAGTGCAGGCAGGCTTAAATGTCACATCTGTGGGATTGGCATCCAGAACAGCATTTCATCACATCTCTAAAAAAAAAAAAGGCTGAATATTTTTAATAGTGAGATATGCCAGTTAGAAAAGATAAAGACAACAGAGGCAGTTCTAGTAACACCTTCCAAGGAGGGAAGAGGCAAATTGGTATGAACAAAAGATATGATCAGTAGCATTAATTAAAGGGTTCTTGGAAATTTGATCACATTAATTTCTCAACAATAATATAATTCATATTGCAACCCTACTCATATTCTACTTCCTTAGTGATTTGTTTTTTTGCAACAGTTTTTCTAAAGAGCTTCTGGAAAACAGGAGATATCGAAAAGAAGCAGTGTTGCTGGGTTACTGAGGGCTAGAAAGTGTCTAGCATGCAATAACAGAGGCAGCAATGTGAATTCCTCCAATCAGCATGTTTATTCTCAATTCTACCTTCTGCTTTCTGCCAAATAACTCTGAAAGGGCCTTAGTTCTGACTTACAGTTTTCTGGACGCTTTAAAAGAATTAACTCTGGAGGCCATCTTTTAAAATTTCCAAAAGAAATTCTACCCGATTCTGAAATTCGCTTATACCCACCTGTTCATTGGGGATGAATAACTGGGAAGAAATTCTTCTATCAGTTTTACAAGCTTCCCGATCATGCTTTAAGCATGATGAGACCAGTTATGTGTATTTTAGTTGGGTCCATTTGATTTAGAACTCAGACAGAGCCATTAAAAAAAACCAACTTCTGATCTCAAACTTTCCAACACATTTTCACTTTTGCAAGAGCATATAAATGGCTCCTTCTGCATGTGACAGGACATTAGCCATGCCTTTGAAACAATGATGAGGACAAACAACTTTCTCCCCCAGAAGAATCACTGCACATCTCAGTAACTTTAATGACTGGCCCTTCAAGGTCTAGTCTCTCAATTCCTAGATGCTGAAGAGAAAATGAACTATAATTAGGATTTCCAATAATATTTTAGGGGGGGGGGGGGTTAACCAACTATTTACCCCGGT
>JANHFR010000429.1:0-11004 GCA_032468015.1 Mimophis mahfalensis | reverse complement strand
TGGTGTGGGATGGAGACTCACTCCATATTCCAGAGCAGGAGGCAACTGGGTGGGAATAAGTGAGGTGAGTTGGCCACCCCCACCCAGTCATACTGGTTGTTAAATTATTGTTTTCTTTTCTGTGGGAAACAGGTCCAAATGGCTCTTTGAGTGTTTAAGTTTGCAGATCCCTGTATTGGTGTTTTTGATACAGACAAGCCTTTAGGAGAGTATAAATTTACTCTCCCATAAATTGAGATTTAGATATTATGACAAATTACAAAAACACTTTTCATATATTCTGAATTCATGTCAAGAATCAGAGGTATATACTTTTCTTAGTGATCATCACAGAGAAAATCTGAGAAAAAAAATGAGAAATTTGTTTCATGTGCTCTGCTTTTCAGATGAGACAGGGAAAATTTTTTATAGCACCTGTCTAGGGAGATGCGCAGCAGCATAGTAATTTAATAAAATGTAACAGAAACTAAAAACTGAACTTCATCTGAAAATGTTTCATTTGTTCCTTACAGGAAATGTTTTGATAAGTAAGGCAACATTTCTATTTTGAAATTTAGTCGTTTTTACAATAATTTTGTAGTCATTATTATGCCAATGTCAAAATAAAATAGTGAAGAAGTAAGAAACACAGAAGCTTGTCCAAAAATAGCACATATAAAAAAATCAATTGTAGGCAAAAGTTTGCACTTTTAATTTATTCCAGTATTATAGATATTTTTATTTAAGCAAATGTATGCTGCTTTAAAAGTAATTCTCTGAAAAATGTTACAAAACAAGAAATAATTTCCCTTTCCCACAAGGTATCATTACTGCTTTAAAATTAGTAAAAGGAAAATTGTTAACTGATTAGTGAACATTTTAATTTTAAACATGTAATCAACAGTGCAAAATTGCAAAAATATTACACATAGCATTTTTCTAAGAAATTAAAGCAACTGTAACATCTCTCTACGTAGTACTTTTACAATAGATACTTTGCAACATTTTTTAACATTCAGTTAAGGAAAAGGCTAGGTAAATTAGTGGAAAAAAAAATACTTCAAACTATATTACAGAATTAAAAGCAACAATCTTTTTCTATTAATCTCACTCTGGGTACATTGGCTTCCTAAGCTCAAAAACAGACTAATAAATCTGAAACCACTTACCAAATGAGGAAGGGCAAATCCAACAGTTGAGGGTAATATAAACTGAAATATTTTTCTTCATTGGGTTTGTTTTTATTTTTAATTGAAAATACATTGTGCATTTTCCAATTATAAAGTTTACTCGTGTGCTATTTTTAATTAGTAATTAACTTAAAATTAATTTTTAAATGTTTGTTTAACATGCAATGGGGGAAAACATCAGAACTTTTGTTTTACTGAAAAGAATTATTTTATTACCATAAATACCTATTTCAATATCTGTGTTTTATAAACATTATTTTTATTTGCAAATATATGAAGCAGAAAAAATATGGGGAATACCGGTATTACTTTTTCTATTCTAAATTAATGAAGTGTAATACTCACTGCCATGCATTTCACAGTCCACATCATTTTCCATTATCAAGTTTCTGCTAGCACATGGCAATTGTTGATGGATATCCACATTCTGAGCATATAATGTATTTGTGTCTATCTTCTCATTAATCAAAACTTCTGAATTTTGCCATTTTTTCTCCCAAATTGCTATACTCTTTTCTTTAATGTTGACAGGCTTTGTAGAAATTTCATCACCAAGAGGTAATGGCTGGGATCCTGAGATCCTGTTCAAATCATAAGCTTGTAGAAACTCTAATTGTACATTGCCTTTCCTTTCACTATTGCATGCTGTTACGTCACAGTTTTTTTCACCACTGACCTCAACTTGAGTTTTAATTTCTTGTGAAACAAGGCTGTTTTCACTAGGGTTATTATCTTCTGTACCATTAAAATCCAGCATATTTAAAAGGTCAAAGTTAACTTCTGTAAACTGTTTTCCTGGATTTGCAAAGTCAGCACCTGGGCAACTCCTTCCCAAATTATCATTTTTTCCATGTCTGCTTGATTCTGATGAGTCTTCAAACATTTTAAGCGCATTTCCACAGTTCAAATTAGCATTATCAAGTGAACTTAATTCAGAGTTATTGCTTTCATTCATGAAGGACTCACTTGGGAAAAAGTGATATGGCTGACTTCCTTTACTAACTGGAGAAATATCAAGTTTCCAAGAAGGCATTTGCAGAATCCCTTTATGGTCATTAGATTGGCTTCTGTTTACACATTCACCCTCGTTTAAGCTCTGTTCAACTGACTGCAAATTACTAGTATTTTCATCATTGTTTTCTGAATTATGTACATCAGATAAACATGATGGCATGTAAGCATCCCATTTGCTTTTTCTTTGCAATAAAACTTCTGGCTTGGATTCCGATTGCATCACTGTGAACTGTGGATTTTTCAGTGAGGCAGTAGTCTCATTTTCTCGTCTCTTGGAAACATCTTGGTCATGACTCAAAAGTGCTATAATTTTAGCTCTGCTTCGAATGTTCTGTGAAAATGAGTGATATCCTGAACTGACCAGAGCATTTTCTAACTGAAAATTTGGCTTTAGATATTCATCAGCTAAACTATTGCTACTACATTTTTTATTTTGTATTATTTCCTGTTCATCATCTAAAGAGGTAGAGGCCAGGAAATCAACAGGCTCAGCATCTTTAATATTCTTTGTAGAAGGATCCTCCTTAAAATTTGTGAATAAGGCAGTATCTTCCCTATTTTGGCAAGGGACATAAAATAAAGGAGATGACGCATAAAATTGGTGCGGGAAAGATGAAAGAGGACCCTCGGACGTAGATGGCAATGCAGGTTCTTCCACTAACTTTTTCTTTTCCGCTTGACGTGGTATTTGGAAATCCTGGAAGAACATTTTGTATGGATGGTAAGTTCAATAAATACAAAATCAATCATGGACATATCACTTATAACTTGCTTATTCTACAATAAAGCTGTACAAAGCATTTAGAAAAGCATTTTTTAAAAATGTAACATCTTCAAAGAAAAACAAGAAAGTGCTTGAAAAAGCACTTTGGGAACAACTATGGCCTGCATGACTGAGAATGGCCACTGATACTTTTCGAAAAAGGAACTTTTTTTTGCTTACAATTTATATGCCAATTTATATACAATTTTTTTTGTTACAATTTATATCCGGAGACTCAGGGCGGCTTACAACCTAATGCATTTACAACCTAATGCATTTACAACCTAATGCATTTATAGCAATAGCCTTCATTCTTTTGTATATACCTGCTTATTAGAGCATTTGGACTCCCAAGTGATGTTTTTACAAAGTCAGCTTATTGCCCCCAACAATCTGGGCCCTCAGTTTACCCTTCTCGGAAGAATAGAAGGCTGAGTCAACCTTGAACCTGGTGAGATTTGAACTCGCCCTAATTGCAGGCAGCTGGCAGCTAAGTGCTACATAACAGCACTGTAGTCCGCTGTACCACCAAGGCTCTTGCAACCTTTCACAAAGCACTGAGGCAACAGCATCCTCTAGATAAAGTCCAGCATAGCTACTGGAGAGATTTTCTCTGAATATTCAAAGACCATCTAGAAAAACCTTCATAGCAATGAATTTTACAGAGGAAAACTCAGTGCTTTAACAGGGAGTACTTTGCTTATGACAATGTATTTTACAAAAGAACTTCAATTCTTTTGAGTATTTATAACTGAATAGCACAGTGGTTCTCAACCTTCCTAATGCCGTGACCCTTTAATACAGTTCCTCATGTTGTGGTGACCCCCCAACCATAAAATTATTTTCACATACACCTGTATTTGTATTGAAATATGTATTTTCCAATGGTCTTAGGCAACCCCGGGAAACGATTGTTCGACCCCCAAAGGGGTCCCAACCCACAGGTTGAGAACCACCGGAATAGCATGGGGGTTTATTTTCTTTTAAACATCAAATGCAATTCACTCATACGTATTTCTATAAAGTGCAAGTCATAGAAGTTGGGACCATCAGTTTCAGTTGTGAAGCCAAATTAAGGTGATTGGAAATAATATTACTAATAAAATAGCAGCAATGATTGCATCAATCAATAAATATTATATATATAATTTTTCATATTTAACTGTCAGCAATGTAGTTCAGACATCTGATTAATTTTCACATAGCATCCACACAACTCATAGACCATACTACAGTTCACTTTTATTCATTTTCTTCTGCAGATCTAACAGCATGTAGTACACCTGCTGCTATTAACACACATAATCGGGATAATTGCCAGTATGAAATGCAGTGGATGATTTGAACTATTTCACATCTAATATACATGATACTGCAGATAGTATGGGACAAAAATCACTGACAATACAGGTAGTCCTCAAGTTAAAACTGTACTTGAGCCCTGCAATTATGGCCATAACTTGTGAAGTTTGTAAAGCAGACCCACTTTATGACCTGTTGGTGGCCATGTTTGCTAGGGAGCTTTTTTTTTTCAAGGTCTGCTTTAACTTTAGTTACTAATGTAGGTATATGGGTACACACATGGCTGATCATAGGTAGTCTTCAACCTAGTATCATTCATTCAGCAATAATTCAAAATTATGATGGTGTTGAAAAAACAGCACTTATAACTCGTCCAGAGTTTGGCTACCTAAGCATCAGCACACTGGCCACTTGTTGTTTTTTTAAAAATCCACTTTATATGCTGCCCTTCTCTAAAGACTCAGGGTGGCTTACAATCTTTTAAGCACAATTCAATGTGCTTAGCAATAGCCTTCATTCTTTTAGTATATGTCTGCTTATTAGGACATTCACCATCACCCCCTACCTCCAAGCGGCATTTTACAAAGTCAGCTTAATGCCCCCAACAATCTGGGTCCTCAATTTACTTACCTTGAAAGGATGGAAGGCTGAGTCAACCTTGAGCCTGGTGAGATTCGAACTTGCACTAATTGCAGGCAGCTGGAGGCTAAGTGCTAAATGCTTTAATAGTAGTTTGCTGCGCCACTGAGGCTCTTGTGTACCTCTGCACACCCTCCCCACCACTCCTGCATCCCAGTCTTCCCAAAGCTCAGGTCTCTCATAGCCAGTTAGGCCTGTTTGTCAGTCTGTTTGCAAGCCACTTGAGACTTCCCACTAGCTTCTCCGCTGACTGGATTGGGAAAAGTTGGCAGGAGCTTGCCCGGCCTAATAACTATGGGATTCATTCAGAATGGCAACTGGGAATGCAGGGATTACTGTTACTAAGTGATGCAGTTACACTTTATAAATCTATCACTTAGCAATGGGAATTCCAACCCAATTGCCAAGAATTACCAATAATGACAAACACAAAATTTGCTACTGAATTAGAATTTACTTAAGTGATCAAGTTCCAAAGGGGAAAAAGGTGATTTGAAGCGAGCATGGGTACCTACATGGCACCTATTGGCACCTGCTTATAGCGAATATCTTTTGGGAAGCAATGCACAGAGGAAAAGATATAGGCAGTCCTCACCTTATGTCTACAATTGGGATTACAGCTTTCATCATCATTAAGTCAGCAATCTGGTCATTAAGTGAGTTCCACCTGATTTTATTACTTTTTTTTTGCCATGTTAAGTGAAGCACTCAGTTGTTCAGCAAATCTAACTTGTCTCACTGACTTGGCTTATCAGCATGTCCCTGTGAATGTCCTACATGTTCATTACATGATTCCAGGACACTGCAACCATCGTAAATATACGCTGGTTGCCAAAAGCCCACATTTTGATCATGTGACACAAAGACGCGACAACAATGTGTGAAGATAGATCATACTCACTTTTTATAGCGTTGTCATAATTTCAAATTATTGTTGAGGACCACTTGTAATAATTCCTTAACAATCTGATGATAAGTACTAGTTGAGTATTCCTGAATGAACCAAATCACCTTTTTTCTTTCAAACCCAGATCACTGTACGATCTTATCAAATGTTAGAAGTATATATATATATAAAAAAGACAACATACAGAATATTTTCGCTTTGGATGGCTGAGGGATGATTTCAAAGCATTGCTTGTTAATTTTTGCTTTTCTGTGTTTTTTGAGTGATTATAATCAGTTTTAGAAACATTTTCACTTTCTACAGTGATTAAGTATCGTTCAGATTCGAAGTCATCACCAGGTTTTATCTAGAGAGATGGATTAAAAAAAAGCTCAAATTTCAGCACATTTATATAACTTCAGAGTATATCAATACAGCTTCTTTATTGCACTCTTAAGCATACCTAGGTGGGATTCCACATAAAATTAGCTGAATATTTTACGCATTTATATCTTTTAGACTATTTTGTTTTCCCAGAATTTTAGTGATAACTAATGAAAATATACTTGTTTGAAAGACAGAATTTTGATGTTCAGCAGAACACTGCAAAATGTATGAATGAGAAAAAGAACGTTTACTATGCATTGGTTGGTTTAGAAAAAGTGTTTTTGACATTGCTATCTTGTCCATGTTTTATACTCTTGACTTCTACCATCTTTGCTGGGTTTAGCTTTGGTATTGAGCCCAATTACTACTCACTGCTTCAGCTGTCTTTTAGGAAAAATAAGGTTACTTTTTTGAGGGTCCTATTGAGTGAATGTCATCTGCATTGCTTCTGCAGAAATATGAGTCATGGCTCCAATATTCCCAAGAGTTGGCAAGGCTTGTCTCCACTAAGCTTACATCAGTTCCTCAAAGGTGAACCCCTCAAGTGACAACAATTTACTTCAATCATCTTACTGGGAAGTACATAGAAGATAGGAATTTGGGGATCAAAAAAGAAATGAATCAAAGGCTTTGCAATAAAAGTAGCTATGACATCAGCCAATCAAAAATGTCACGGATGAACTGACAGGGCACACAGAATCAAGGCTGTGACAGGCAACACTAATCATGCACTTTAACGTTCCACCCATTTTACTGAGATAAGGTGCAGACTTGATCAAAGTGTGCAATGACCTTAAGAAAATTAAATACCAAAATATCTCATTGTGCTAGTATGAAACCTTTACAGAAAGCCAATTTGGATAGAACCGGGTGAAGCATATTGGTGTCCGGCCAGCAATGGTCACATGATCTTGACAACTGGCTTATTATCAGTTGCAAAGCCAATTTGCAATGTGTTTTTGCTGGTTTCCAGGAAAAAAATCTCCCACCCATTCAAAAGAATGAATTGGCTTAATAAATGAATTTTATTTGCTTTACCAGCCATATAATTTGTTTTATAACCATTATGACTCACAACCATCATAAAAAAGGATCATAAAATCAAATCTGATCATGTGATGCCTTACTATCATAATATGACCAAAATTCTGGGTCCATTGTGGTCATAAGTTCAGAACAATCTGTATTAAACAAATAAAAGCAAAGCACGTACCTGAAATTTTATGAAAATACTATCCAAGAGCTGTCCTTTATCATCAAACAAGTTTGCCTGTATTAAACAAGAAAAATAAAAGATGGTGGATATTTCCTTAAGTATAGATATAAATGGATTAAATTATATAAAACTGCTGACACTGTACACCAAACAGAACCTACACATTTACCTTATTTCCTCCAAATACGGCCTTCAAAATTCCATCTTGCCACACTTTAGATTTTTTAGTCTTCTGATGTGTGTATAAAACCTATATTGATATGTGAAAATATATTCTTGATTACTGTCTCACCATTTTGTTTACATTTTTATTTCATGATGTTTAATATATGAAATATTATTGAAATAAGATTATAGACTCACAATAAATTCCTGATAAGCCATTATGTTCACATGCTAAGATCATACCACCTGCTTTCACTTCCAATCATTACATCACCTGTACAGAGAAATATCCTGTTAAAATAACATATCTGTAATTCTAAGCTAAATTTATTATAGCTTATAAATTTCATGCTATATTGTTTCCTTAAACAATATGAGGAATATGAATTCTCTGGTTCAAAAGGTGATTTATTTTTTAAAATTTTTTTAAAAGGTGTGCATCTAGATATTCCAGTTTCAATGAAAATTATTCTAGAATAAATATTTTTAAAATTGCAACCACTCAGTACATTACCATAAGCACTTCTTCAGAAATATATCTTGTTTTAAATGAAGATATTTAAATTTCTATAGGAATATAATCTTACCTACATGATGTCTTTTAAACCACAATTTATTCTGAGGTTTTTTAAAAAGATTTTTTTTTAAATTTTTTGTTGTTTTTAACAAGTGTAATACATTTCTTCAGTATGTTCAATTCCATGTAATGACCACAAGATGTCTCACTTAAATCTTTCTCAGAAAAGCTTTGTAATTACCCTATGTAATGAAATTAATGATCAATCTAATTGACTATTTAAAAAAATCATAGATCAATCCACAATTCTCATGATGGGTTGAACTTATATTTCAGACACATCCCCTTGAAAAGTCCATGATGCTGGAAAAGGTGGAAGAAAAGAGAATAGGCTTGATACCGCAGCAATGGGAGATCTGAAGATCCACATTGGGAAGATGTCATCCTGGAGAAGGTCTGTGATCACTATGTGATCACAAAAAGTCAGCACTGACTTGATAGCATATAATTATTACAGACCAGACTTCTTAAGTGTAATATAAACATATCTATAATTCTAGTTGCAAACTATTTTTTAATTTTACCCTGAATTTTAAACATGCCTGGCATTGATGTTCCCTTTTTTGTTAATCTCATTTTCATCCCAGCCTTCCTTAACAAATTATATGACATTAAATTACAATTCTGACTTACATTTCTACCATGCTTTTTTCTCATGGATTTATGGATTACTTTTATGTCATTCTTGTTTATGGCATGAAAGCCAGTTTGGTCTAATGGCTAAGGCACCAAAGCAAAAGACTGTGAAGTCGCCCCTCAGCCATGAAAGCCAGCTGGGTGACCTTGGGCCAGTCCCTCTCTTTCAGCCCAACTCACAAGATTGGTGTTGTGGGGAAAATAGGAAAGGTATGTTGAATATGTTCATTATCTTGAATTATTTGGGAAAATAATAAAGGCAAGGTATGTAGGTATGTATAAATAAAATAAAATAAATGGCTCCTTTGCTGCAAAAATGCTTCTATGGAAGAATTGGGTTTACACAGATTAAATCTCTGAGAAAGAGGCAAGTTTCTGGCAGTAGCCCTTCCTACACTGAATTTTAGATTGAGTGGGAATGAGACTCAAATGCAACATGGGCATAACTGCAGTATTACATGCTGCATAGTTCACAGAATTTTCATTTTTTAAAAAATGCCTAGAAAGCTTTTCAAACAAAGGCATCTTAACCCTATTTATGACCTATGCTATAGTGTTTAGGGGCTTCCTATCACACAATAACAAGAAGCTGCGCTGTTGATTTTCAGTAATTACTGGAGTGAAATTCATCATTGTAGATGAGTGGGAGTCAGGGAAGCATTTATTGCTTACTCCTGCTTCAAAAGAGTGTAGTAAGTAAAGTTACCATAATCCTGAATTCTGCAGAGGTAAGAAGATATGAAAACTGGATCAACCAGCTGCCTCTTTTTCATTAGAGGATAAGAGAAAAAACGGCACCCAAATCTGATGTTAACACCAAAAAAAAGTATAAAACAATTACGTATCACACCTACTGATGGATAAATCTATAGTCCTCAGTCAGGTTGGCCAAAGGGTGCCTGTAAGCCTGATAACCTTGTCGACCGAGCTCGTTCACAAGCCGCGGGGATGGATGGCAGAACCTCCTCGCCCTCCTCTCTCTCAGCACAACTTTCGCTTACAAAAATTCCCGCTCCACAAGCGCGATGACGTCTCTACGACGCGACAAATACCATAGAGACAAAAACAGGCTACAGCGTCTTGATCGCCGTCTCCCGTATGGACCTTCAAGTACACCATTGGAAGGGTTTAAATCATAAAGTTGATAAGGGTAGAACGGTACCAGTGTCAGTTCAGACA
This sequence comes from Mimophis mahfalensis, assembly GCA_032468015.1. Lineage (NCBI taxonomy): Eukaryota > Metazoa > Chordata > Lepidosauria > Squamata > Mimophis > Mimophis mahfalensis. Next base: position 1,071 of record JANHFR010000429.1, on the reverse strand, counting down.
GAAGGAGGCGGGGGTAGCAGTTTTAGTCGTATGTACGGTGGTAGGGCAGAGGTCTCCAATCTTGACAACTTTAAGACTTGCGGACTTCAACTCCCACAACACAGCCAGTTGAAGTCCGCAAGTCTTAAAATTGCTAAGATTGGGGACCCCTGTACTAGGGAAAGAGCTGTGATTAATTTATTGTAAATTCGAGTCCCGGTGGCAACAGCACGTTTTTACCACAGCCTTTTTCTGATTTTCCTTCCAGATTTCTCAATCTAATGAAAGCATGAAATCCCAGGCCGTCCCCAGCCAACTCTTAATTGAGTCTGCTTTGCTTAGTTTCCAAGATCAACCAATTCGTGCATTTTTACCCATGTGGTAGATGAAAATACTGTTTATTGTTATCATGCCTTTATTGTTAAGTGCTCAAGGCGAACACGCCTAATATTCCTCCCTGTATTTTACCCACACAACATCCCTGTAGGGGTGAATTTCGTTGAGAGAACGACTTAGGGCAAAGTCACCTTTTGGGTCTTTTTGACCGGGATTCTATTTCAATTTCCCAGTGATATATAGGCAACGCACCAGCATTGTCGACGCTAAAAGCCACCTTCTTGTTACCGATCGATTTTTAGCAGTGTTTTTTAAACTTTGGCCACTTTAAAAAGTGTGGACTTCAATTCCCAGAATTCCTCAGCCAGCATGCCTCTAAATAAAAGTCGCCAAATTTGAAAATCACTAAAATGTCTTTGAAAAAAATTCACTCTTCTAAATAGAAATGAGCATGAGCGCACGTTTAAACTGTTTCTATCTCTGTGGCTCCGTAACAGGAATGGGGCTACGAATCTTCGACCCGCTTCCATATAAGCGGTCTCTGGCGAGGTTCGCCAGCCTCCCAATCAGCCAATAAAAACCAGGAAAAAAGGGGATCTCCCGCGTGTCGCGCGAGCATTGAATCCTAAAGTTGTGGACGGGGCGGAACGGAGAATCAGTCGTTCAACCTTGGCAACTTTAAGACTTGTGGACTTCAACTCCCAGAATTCTTCAGCCAGCTTTGCTGAGGAGTCTTGGGAATTGAAGTCCACAAGT
>JANHFR010000422.1:198242-209016 GCA_032468015.1 Mimophis mahfalensis | reverse complement strand
CTTTCCGAAAGGTGCGGAGGTCAGGGGCAGTCCTCAACTCCACCGGGAGCTGGTTCCACAGGGTGGGCGCCCCAACCAAGAAAGCCCTCCCCCTAGGCACCACCCGACGACACTCCGTTATTGGCGGCACCCGAAGGAGGCCCTCCTGATGGGCGCGAACTGGCCGGTGGGAAGATCAAGCTGGCAGCAGATGTTCCCTCAAATATTCCGGTCCCAAGCCATTCAGGGCTTTATAGGTCATTATAATGACCTATAAATATAATTATAAATATAATGAATACATTATAAATTCTGTTACATTTTGCATTATAGGAGTGACTATAGTACATACCTTTCTACTATCTCTGAGAAACATACAATATAGATACTGTAATGACAGAAGCATTTCATTTTGCAGGATCATATTACTCTGCAGAACCACCAAATGACTGGTAATGGCTCAACAAGCTAGAACTTCATTACTTTGTTAGACTATTATTACACATTAGCCATATACAGCATTTCCACAGTTAATATTTTAAGAATAAGCCTCCCAAAATTTCCATTCTCAGCACAAGCTGTGCATTTGTGTGTCCTTTGAGCAGCATTTGGCATCCTCCTAATTTTGCTGCAAAGTCAGAGTGTTGTTTAATACCACCCTAATGGAAGAAAAGTTATTTATCTGAGGAAGTAAAAAATATCTGGCTTTACTAACAAAACAGGAACTAAGGGGAAAAAAACCAAGAGTGAACAAATGTTTAATGGTTTGGCAAGACATATGTGGTCGTTCTTTTCACACATGGAGCTCAGTTACTATTTGACAGTTCAGCAAATGGCTCACAAACAGAATAAACTTCTCTATCTGACTCTGGTGTCTCCATGGAGCCAAGACTGAGACGGCAACACATGGAACATGGCAGAAGAGTCAACCTGGTCCATAAGGCATGAATGCCTTGCATTTTGATCTAAAATTCATACATTGGAGTCCTCCTCTACTCTAAACTCCACTAGGTATTTTTGACAAATTGTTATATCCAGCCTTCAATACTTTCATATAGAAATGGGACATTGTGGCACAGTGGTTGGAATGCAGTATTGCAGGTGAATTCTGTCGATTGCCAGCAGTTCGATTCTCACCAGCTCAAGGTTGACTCAATCTTCCATCCTCCCGAGGTTTGTAAAAGGAGGACCCAGTTTGTTGGGAGCAATATACTGACTCTGTAAACCATTTAGAGAGTACTGTAAAGTAGTGTGAAGTGGTATATAAGTCTAAGTAAATTATCAGTCTGCTTCAAAGGTACCGAGGAATAACACAATGGAAGACTAATGCTATACCAGGTGTAAGGGACTTCACAGAGTTCGTGCATTCTACAGAAAGCCACATATAATAATAGAAGACTTTTTCTATGCATCTGTACCCTGACTAGAACAGTGGCTCTCAACCCTTTCTTCACCATAGATCCCCTTTTGTGGCCATGGACCACTAAGACTTAACTCAAGATTTAAATCATAACATTTCTTTAACCCTTTGTGGTCCCCCTATGATGACATCATGTCCTCCCACAATGGTCCACGGACCACAGGTTGACAACCACTGAATTAAGACTGTATAAGGTAAGAAAATACCAGTTACAACTCCCTCCGTTTGTTTAATAGGGCTACATTTTAACATTTTTCTTACCTTAATATTCATGAACATACAAATCCATACTGTAAAAAAACAAACCCTAATATTTTTTTCAGTCAATGAATATATGAATTTATTGTCAATTCTACTTCAAGATCCTGTCTTCCTTGAACTTCCTTTCACTTCTCCTGCTGTTGCGCACTATTGAATTTTGCATGATCAACTTAGGGTGTAGCAATTTCTTATACTCTGTATAGTGCTGTGTAATCTAGTGATACTTTACAAAAAAAGCTTTATTAAGCACATTTTGTCTTTTCAAATTTAGTTCCTTTGCGAGCATCCAAAGACGTACAACATTTATTCAAAAAGTTGCAGAAAAGGCTTCAAAATCTCTTTTCTTCTTTCCTTTCTCTTGACCAGAAAAACAAAACAAAACCAATCTCTACCTAAGCCCTTTATTATGTTTTGTTTAAATAACACCTGGTTTGTATTACTTCAACTTTTGGATCTTGTGTAGCTTGTTCCACAAAACTGGCCTAAGAGTTTTCTGCTCTCTCTTTGTAACTTCCTTAAAAACTCAACTGATTGTTCAACCTATTTTTTGTTCTTCAAATTTTACAAAGCAGGTTTGATACAAACATCTAGAGCTAAACAGAACATAATAGTCTACATTATCTACCTTGGGATGCATTATCATCCCATGCTTATAAAAATGCTGAAAGGTTTGAAAATTCATAAAACCTCTAACAAGCAGTACACAAATAATGTATTTTTCTTTTGTGTTTCTTTCTGTATGTGGCCAACTACAGTGGTCATATGACAGTACCAACCTAATCACTTGAGGATGGAGTTATCTTGCCTACAAATTTTAAAGCATGGAAACTGGCACCTTAAACTAATGGAGTCAAGTAAACATACAGTATTAAAATCCTTTGTATAAATATGTATGTTTGAGGATCTTAGCCAAAAAGAAAGAAAATGACAATTAGAAGATAGTGTATAAGATACACCAAAAGAGTCTATCTTTTTAAAACACTAATTTGAGAGACTAATATATTAGTGACATGTGCATATAAAAAAACAAAAAACAAATAGTACCTTCTCGTTAAATTGGTGAAATAATTATTTTGATCTGCAATGCAGGACTTACCGGTCCTTCCCAGTTTCCTTTTTAAATATCTCATCACAGTAGCTCATGCGTTTTTCAGTGGTCACGTAGATTTTGGCCTCAGGATAACTTTCCACAGTCTTCTTCAGCATATTATATACAACACCACTTCCATCTTTTCTCATATTTCGGAAAGGTCCCCAGATGACATAAATTGTACTATTGGTTTCCTTGAAAAAGTAGTCTGCATTCTTCAGCAAAAGAGGAACACTAGTATGGGAGACAACTCTTATCGTTGTCCTTTTCCCAACATCTTCTTCATAGCCCTTGGTGGGAGCATTATTCATTCTCCATATACAGGAAGCTTGGTCAATTTCAGATCCTACTTTCTGTTCTGTCATCTGACCTGAGTTTGAAATAATGGCACAGAGATCACACTCCAGCTGCAGAGGCTGTTGGAAAGGAAGGGGGGAAAAACAGTCAATCAATTTTGCATGAGACTTGGAAGCAATTGGGGAGTAGGGGATCAAAAGATCTGGAATCAGGTTACATGGATCCCATGCATGAATAAGTACCAACCAAAGATCTCTGACCACCACTAAAAGTAGTTATATCAGGGGCCAAACTTTTCTATAGGATACCCACGCCTTTCTAGAACATGTGCTTTCAGCCATTTCTTAGTGACTTTTAGATCACATCAAAAAATGTTTTTTATTTTAGTTAGCTTATGAATAATTATAAAGCAAAAGCCAGCAGTGGGTTTAATTTAGAGGGCACCAAACAAACTCTGACATAAATTTCTCTTTTTCAGCATTTTTTTATCCTCAGTCAGAATCTGTTGCTTAAGGTAAGTAGTTCACTTGTCTAATTGCAGCCCTGATTGTAATGCAAAAAGGATAGCTGGAGAAAACTGCAGTGTGCACAAAAGTAGATTTGGAAAGAGCAAAACAGGAAGAAGAAACAACAGCATACTAGAGATAAAAGTCTGCCAAAGGGAATTTTGATGAAAGAAATTGCGACATGAAAGAAGCAAAATTATAGGGGATGAACAAGTAAAAAGGAAAGGCCAATAGAAAGATTTTTTTAAAAATTTCCATTTATATGCCGCCCTTCTCCGAAGACTCAGGGTGGCTTACAGTGCACTATAGCAATCGCCTTCATCCTTTGTATAGACCTGCTTATTAAAGTCAGCTTATTGACTTACAAAGTCAATGTACTGCCCCCAACAATCTGGGTCCTCAATTTACCTACCTCAGAAGGATGGAAGGCTGAGTCAACCTTGAGCCTGGTGAGATTAGAACTCATACTAATTGCAAGCAGTCGGCAGCTAAGTGCAAGCACTTAGTCCACTGCACCACCGAGGCTCTTGGAATTGTGGAACTATTAAGATAGGGCATGGAAGAAGCTAGACTTCTTTCTGAAGCATACTCCTTGTGCATTTAAAAAAGAAAAGTGAGGCTCAGCAGGTTGGAAGTTCAATGCGTATGAGAAAGGTATCCTGAGATGATAAGCAATGTGGGCCATGCACATCATTACGTCGCCAATCCAAATGTCAGTTCAATTTGGATCAATTTGGATCGCTGATTCAATTTGGATTTCCGAACTATACTGGGTTTCCAAATCAAATAATTTAAGGAAGTCAAACTGATTTGGAAAGTAAATTCAATTTAGAAAAGAACCTTTCTGCAAATAGATACCTAGCCATAGAGTTACTGGGTTAATTTTGAGGCAAGTGATTTAATGATTTAATCCAAAAAAGTAAATATGATTCAGAGGCAATCAAATAATTTTTGACCTAAACCCATTTGCACATTACTTCAATCCTGTGCAAGATTGCTCAAAATAAATAGTCGAGATCTGGTATAATACAATTATTAGAAAGCTAACGTTATTTCATATGGTTTTCAGATACTGTAAATAGGTAGATAGAACATAGAATAATAGGGTTGGAAGGGACCTTGAAGATCTTCTAGTCCAACCCCCACTCTATATCATTTAAGACAAATGGTTTTCCAATCACTTCTTGAAAACTTCCAGTGTTGGAGCACTCATAACTTATGGAGGCAAACTGTCCCATTAATTAATTGCTTTCACTGCCAGGAAATTTCTTCTTAATTCTAGGTTGGATCTCTTTAATAATCTTCCACCTGTTACTCCCTGTCCTGTCCTCAGGTGCTTTGGAGAATAGATTAACCCCTGTTCCTCTGTGACAACCCTTGAAATATTGGAAATCTGCTATCATTTCATCCTTACTCCTTCTCCTCATTAGACATACTGAGTTCCTGCAACTGTTCATCATACGGTTTAACTTCCAGAACCCTTGCCATATTTGTGGCTCTTTTCTGAACTTTTAAGCCTAACTGAAAGACGGCAGTTAAGAAAATAAAATAAGTGCAAAATGTTGAAGTGAGATAAAATGAGTCAACTCATTTGTTGGCATAACTATTTAATAATAGGATGGAAATGCCACCAGCAACATTTCTTTCCCTTTTTATGTCATCCCTGAACACTGTCTAAAATGTCTATTCCATTCTCTGTGATTTTAAATCAGTCAAATAATTACTGCTTGTTTCAAAATCTCCTTTTCCATTACAAAATGGACTGCAAAGTCGAGCAAATACATTCATTGATCTGTGGTCAGTGCTGCTTTGACACTAAAAACTTGAGATATATTAATTCACTTTTTTTTCTAATGCATTTTTGACAGATAAAATATTTATTAATAGAGGCATAAAGGAACCAAATACGTATATCCTTGATAAGAAATGGGTAGTACTGAAAGTTCACACGATCAAGATAGATCCTGTCAATCTTCTACATTCAATGTTATTTTTCAATTTAAATATTTTATCGCCATTAGTATGCAGCCTCAGTATGTTTTACATGTGTAGTGTACTTTACATGCGTAGTGTACTTTGTATCAGTGTGTATTAATATTAATACAAGTTCATTGGATGCAGGCAAATGCTTTGCTGGTGTATAGATTACAGATTCTCCTTGCATCAAATAGTATGAACATGTAAAACTGAATTTCAATTATGGCTGGTCAAAATATGCCCAAATTCTCTTTACTTTTAGCAGGCAATATTGCATATGGCACAAGTGTTATTAAATCTGGTAACCCACCGTCTGTCTTAATAAGACTATTATGCAAAAGTTTTAACTGACCAAAGAAGGGACAGTTAGCACAGGTCAATATCCATGCAGCTGTCTGGGGATGTCCATGTTGGAGAATTTTTCTCCTCAGTCTTTACAGTATTTTTCGGACCATAAGATGCACCTGACCAAAAGACGCACCCAGTTTTTAGAGCAGGAAATCAAGAAAAAATATTCTCCTCCCCAGTGTCCGCTGCAGAACATCCAAATTCGGAAACAGCTCTATTCCCTTCTGCATAAATATGATAAACTCCAAAGTGGACTTCTTCCATTGGGTCTTTTCCTAAATGGACTTAGTTGTGGAAAGTGATGATTTTAATGAGTGTTGTGCTGTTTTAAATATGTTTTTATATTAATGTTCATTGCGGATGAAGCATCGAAATTTCACTAGGTGTACTCAGTGGGAGCATCCCAAGTGTATTAACCACAGTGACAATAACGTTCTATTCTATTCTATTCTATTCTATTCTATTCTATTCTATTCTATTCTGTTCTGTTCTGTTCTGTTCTGTTCTGTTCTGTTCTGTTCTGTTCTGTTCCGTTCCGTTCTGTTCTACATACAGAAACTTAAATACACAGAGACACCTGACTACATGTCTTGTCAGTTCAAGATGCAGGAGAGAAGAGCACTGACTGAGGTAAGATTACCTTGATGACCGGAGACTCCGCCCCATCAAGTGGGGCAGGGTTTCCCACCAATTTTTAACTACAGCAAGCCTGAACCAGTATATATTTGAGAGTCAGGTCTCCCAGGAAACATCACTAATTGAACTTTGCTGGTTATTTATTGTAAGGCTTGAGTGCTTCGGGAGAAGGGCGGTATACAAATTCAATAAATGAAATGAAATGAAGGCTATCTTAATAGAATCTTGCAAGTCTGGAAGTATAAACCTCCCACAGCCACTTTAACTGCTTGGCTCATTAGAGTCCAAGTTTTTTTTAATTTATCTATAAACATTCTGAATATAGTATATTGTCCAGGCATATTATTTTACAAAAGGAAAGAGAGAAAAAAAGAAATAGTAACATATATGCTAATAACAATAGTAGTGGTACAACAGAATGCTTTTAACCAAACTTATAATTATGTTGACTTATTTATAATCTTATTAATTATATTAGCATACTTATAAACTATGTTTATGTTTAATTTATACATAGCAAGACTCTTTCTTCATCTAATTTCTACCTCTTGTCTTTAACCACTCATAAAATCTATTCCAAGTTAAATAATACTCTGTAGCTTCTTTATCTTTTATTTTCAATGTCAATCTATTCATCTCTTCACAGTCCAATATTTTCAAAATTATATTTTCATCTGATGGGATGTTCTCATCTTTCCAACACTGAGCACATACAATTCTTGCATGTAAAATTAAGTATAATGTCCCTTTATCATAACTTTCTGGTATTACCTAAGAAAAATATTTCTGGTTTCAAATCTATATGCTGCTTAATCATCTTTTCCAGCCATGTATGCATTTTGTCCAATATTTTCTTGATTTCATATCCACCATATATGATAATAAGTACCTTGGGTCTGATTACACTTCCAACATTTTGTGGTCCGGTTGTTAACACTTTTGCTAGTCTTGCTGGTGGCAAGCGCCACCTATAAAACATTTTATAAACTTGGCCCATTAGAGTGAATGCTTCTAATTTTTTTTCTTTGACCATTAAACCACTGGGGGCTCCTGCCTCTCTTGTGATTGCTTCCTAGGCAGCATCTCTCTTCCCTTAGTCCCACACACTGATCCACAGATTCCATTAAAGATGGAAACGTGGCATATGGAAGTTGTACTAGGCCTGTGAAGGAAATCAACCACATGAAAACTAAAACTCTATTACTAAGACTGGCCACAATAAGTTTGATTGTGTTATTCCTCCCTTCCATCTAATACCCCTCCCAGTAAAATGGGAGGAGTCTCTCTGAGCCACTACTGAATGTCACATCCTTTTTCTAAATTTAATGTTTCAGCCCTTTTTGCTTAGGTAACACTTCCTGCATATCTTAGGGAAGCCCATCTTCCTTGACTACTTCCTACAGTCATGTAAGAATAAATGGTAAAGGTAATAAATTAACAAATGGAATGAATGCATGAAAAATAGATGTGATGTGTACCTGTGAAACAAGAGAAAGTGGAAAGATGTAATAACTGATAGATGAATAAAAGTCATCTTGTGGAATGGAGTTGAGAGTAGATGCAAAATAGGGAAGGCAAAGGTTTCATTACGAGTAAAAGTGTTAAGCTATGGGCAAAGGTTAATATTTAATTGTAAATGGGTTGTTGTAGATATGTATGGAAGCACAAATTATTGAATAAAGTCACATGTTCTGCTCCAGTGAACGGTGCTAATGAAAGAACTAGATCAGAGTTGTGATAAATATTCCACAATTTTATGAATGAATCTGGTTCAGGGGAAAACATTTTGCTAAGCAACATGAATAAATGGTTGGGAATGAGACCCAGGGGAGCAGAAAAAAAATTATTGGGCCATTTGTAGATTCCACAATGAATGAGAGTGATGATTTCTGACAAATACCTGCTTAGAAACCCTTTGCTTATTCTTGTTTGGAATATATTTTGTGGTTTAAGCATAAGTCTCATTGTACCTATCCATGGCAATGGAATACATTTAATTTTCAAAGCATGGTTGAGGTGACTGATGAAAGATTGAGGAAACATAGGATATAAGATGACCAGAGATTTTTAAATGTGGCTCAGATTGTTTTTTGTTTTTTTTTTATGTCAGGAAGGAATCTTGGGAAAAATAGAGTTGAAACACAATGAAAGAAGAAATGAGAATGAAAGTAAAATGATTGCAGGAAAAATGTATATAAATAGTATATGACAAAGTAGTAGAAAAAAGATTAATCACCCAATTGCCTGAATGGAAAATGGATATAATAAAACAATATATGCAATATGCTTGAGACAGAAGAAATTGTATTTATATATCTCTATCCCTTTATCTATCCAAGTGCCACAGAAATGCATGAGAAATATGAAAAAGAATGTTTGGTGGAATTTGAAAGAAACTACAGATGAAGAGAACTGCATATAAGAGAATAAACACTACAACAGAGAGATTGTATGGTTGTATAAAAAGAAAAAAGATTGTTGCAAAGAATGCAGTCAAAGAGAGCAGTGATTGGCTAATATTAAAATAGGCAGAGAAAATACCAAGCAATTTTCATGGAAATAAAAAATTGTCTTGGAGGTGGGTGAAAATTGCTAAACCAGATGCCTCCAGCATAGTGAATGGACTTTAAAGTAAAAAATGATGAATTGATTTGCAATGAAGCTGAAGTGAGAGAATGCTGGAAGGAGTATTTTAGACTTTGTACAGGAGTGATATTGATATGTCAATGAGTGAAATTGAAATGAAGGCAATAAATATTAGGGTCCAAGAAACCACTGATGAAAAGGAAGTAATAAATGCTGGGAGTATATTGAAAAATGGTAGAGCGACAAGTATTGATGGTGTAACTGGACAACTGTTAAAATATGATGTAATTTGCTTCCACAGTCATTCAGTGTTAGTAGGAAATAGAACAAGGAAATGTGATGAATCTATAATAATTTAAGATATGTATGGATAAATATATGAGAAATGTTTGTGGTAGCATGTTGACTGGGAGGATGTGAATGTACATTTACTTTTCTGCAAAAATAATGCTGTGTTTTTGAGAGAGAATGAGAATGCTTTGCAATAAAATTCAGATAGTTTGCATGACACAACAAGCAGTATAGAGCTCAAAAATAATGTATCAAAGATCAAGATAGTTGTGTTTGACAGGAAAACATTTGAACATTTGAAGATCATACAATCATACAATGCAGATTAGGCAGATGAAGTAAGTACTGCTCCTGTTGTATTTTATACTCTCTAACAAGATGGTTTCTGCACAATGATGGCTTGCATACCATTTTAATTACTCCACATGAAACATTTGTATGCCTAATAAAAGTCTAGTAAAAACTAAAAATGGATGGAAAAAAATAATGCTCGTAGAATGTTAGTTGGTGGCATGCGATCAGCTGTAAGGAGCGAATGTTTGTTGAAAAGAAAAAAAACTGATAGCGTATAAAAGGACAATTCTCATCGATTTGTTATACAGAAGTAAGAGTTGGATCTGTCAGGAAAAAAATCCTAAATTGCATGCAGTTGGAATGGATACTTAAGGAATGTGTGAAGAAGAGAAAAGAAGGGAGAAAAATGAAAGGAGAAGAAACAGAAGGAGAAACATAAACAAAAGGAGGAGGAGGAAATAATAAATACAAGTAGATACAGCATATAAAGAATCAGTATAGAAAATGCACAGGGGTATGGTTTGCTCACATGGAAAGAATGAATAAAGATGAAATTACAAAACAAATTTATGAGGAAACAATGATTGGATCAAGACATCAATGGTTCAAAGAGATCAATGAGATCTTCAAAAAGAAAGGTTAGAAGTTTTATAAACAAAAGACCATGCAATATGGAGGTAGTAAAAACAAGGAGGGTTTGCAAAGATAGAATAGTAGGCAGAGGTATGATGCCAAGCCCCTAAACCATAAAATGCAAACCAGAACAGGAAGATTCCAATGTTAATCAGGTTTACTGCCAGGAAAAAATGGATAGGATTCAGAGTTTTAAAAATTAAATAAGCAACATTCCAATTTACTAGCACATTTATTACTAGAGAATTCAGTAGTGACTTCATTAATTGTGAATTGCCTGAACTTGTAGATTGCTTAATTGAAGGACTAATGGGTTTTACCAGATGAGACTGAAACATAACATTTCCTCTTCAGTTGAAATGTTTTTAAATACTCCCTGTCTACCACCTCCCCACTTTCTGGGAGTTTTCTTACATGTGCTAGTATAAAGTAGATTTACTTCCATATATTACTTTT
>JANHFR010000422.1:161948-173450 GCA_032468015.1 Mimophis mahfalensis | reverse complement strand
CACCCATCCCTGCACTATTCTGTCCTTTATTCCCCTTGTTTGAAGCCCAGCTGATCAGCATGGCAGCGCGCATTGCCACACCTCAGCTATTTTTCCTTACCAGGGCTGCAGAAAAAAGTAAGTTTGCTTGCTATTTTCAAATGGAATGCGTGGAAAGCACACACTCACCGAACCAGCTGTTAAACCAGTTGAATAGCAGTCCTGTACATACTGTACATACTGAGAAGTAATACAGAGAGATACAGTAGTGCTTTAAAGTTTGTGGACCCTTTTGGATTTTCAACATTTTTGCACAAATGTGACCTAAAATATATTCTGTTCTTCAGATAAGTCCTAAAACTACATAGAGAACCCAATTAAACAAATGAATCCAAAATATTGTATTCATTTTTTATTGAGGAAAATGAACCAAAGGTACATATTTGTATAGTGAAAATATGTGAACCTCTAGTATTACCAGTTCATTTGAAGAGAGCATCAGAATCAGATGTTATCATCCATAGGATGATAATCAGATTTGAGGTGGGGGGGGGCTGCCTTCTTTAAAGCAGGGGTCTCCAACCCTCAGGCTGTGGCCCACTACTGGGCCACGGCCTATTGGAAATTGGGCTGTGTGAGAGGTAGGCCAATGTGCACATGCAGCTCACTCGCACATGTGGCACCCCAAAGGCTTCTCTTCTCTCTTGTGTGAGTGGAGCTGCACATGCGTGCCAGCCCACCACTCACCTGGCATGGTTCCCCTCTACTACTACACAGCCAGGCCACCAAGCCACAAGGTTAGGGACCGCTGATTTAAAGAACAGAATTCTTTATCAAAGGCTAAGCAGAAAGAATGAAACAGAATTCACTATCAAAGGCTGATTTTCAAAACACGGTATATGAAAACATGTTATGACTAAAACAAAGGAGATTTCTGAGGATTTCTGAAGAAGTTATTGATGCTCACCAGACTGAAAAAGATGAAAAAAACTATTTCCAAAATGTTTAGACCTCACCAGTCTACTATCAGGTAGACCATGAACTAATGGAGCAGTTTAACACCATTGCTTCCCATCCAGGAAGAAGACACCAAGAGCAACTTGTGTAATACTCTGGTCTCAGCAAAGCCTAGAATAATGTTCAAGGAACTAAAAGTCTCTCTTTCATTGGTCATTGTTCATGAAACTACTGTTGGTAAAACACTGAACAACAATGGTCTGTGTGGACTGCAAGGAGAAAGTGACTGCCGTCCAAAAAGAACATTATTGTCCATCTGCAGATGATGAAAGATCAAGTGGGTAAGCCAGAAAGCAGAAGAGTTCACAAATTTTTAAGCAACACCATCTGTATGTACAGTAATCCTATCAGGTTTATAATTTGTAACAACTCCCAAAATTACAAGAAGCTTTTACGGCAGACAGAACATATATAATGGGAACTAAAACATAAACTAAAAAGTGCTTTACAACCATATATTAATGTGCTTCTCCTTACAATTGGGAAGCAGAAAATAAGATGAAACTACCCCAGACATTTAGTTTTGAAGTGATTTATTGAATCATCAAATATTTTCTGATAGTAGTGTACTATTTAAAGATCTTTGAGCTTTCTTCTGTGCTGTTTTGTTCCATGTATTACAGAGAATGCTGCCAATTAGACATCTCTACATGTTATTTAAAAATGTTTCCAATCCTAATTCACATGAACAGCATGTTGCATAAATGTGTGAGCTCATAAATCCCTCACAGTGAGGTAAGTGAGAAAAAAAAATGAGCCCAAAATAGAACAGCCATTTATATATAAAAATAATAGAACAAGTTAAGCTTCTGAAACATTTCACTCCAAGACTGTCAGATCCTCTATCAAGGCAATTCTAGAAATAACAAATGGGAAAGTGCTAAAGTTTCATACTTTATGAAAGATAAAACATAATTTGAGATATGCCATAATGCAATTCACTATCAAATGATTTTAATCCAGTGGCAGCCCATTTCTAAAGGAAAAGCATACTGTACTGTATTTTTTAAAGACCATGCCATAACAGGGATAAAAATGGATAAAATAATCTATAGGACTATATTTTAAACCTTTTTGTTGCCTAAATATATATTTTTATAGCTATGTAAAGTTCAAGTCAGTGGAAGGAACATTGCTGTTAAATGATGAATTATGTGAGAAAATGAAAGAGACCCACATATATTTAAAATTAATTATACGAAAACAAAGTTCTTTATTCAGAAATTAAGTCGTACTTAATTGATTAAATATGCAACAAAAATGGAATCAGTTAATCTGGGAGCATTGCTTTATTCTAAAAAAAATGGAGAGTATACAACAAAGCTAAAACAATTAATAAATACCTCTTATTCAAAAAATATAAAAACAAAGAAAACAAGGAACAGCTGAGCCATTAAGGTAGGTTCTCCCTTAGTTGCTTTCTCTGACTGTTAAGCCACCAGGGGCTCCTCCCTCTCTTCTCTGACCAATCCCTATCAGCATCTCTTTCCCTCAAGGTCATCCCCACATACCATTATGTTTATGTAGAGGTAGAAAAACATGGGCAGGTTAGACAGAACCTGTACGATAGAAGTCAGTGGTGGCCCTAGCTGTTGACCAGAATAACACCCCTAATACCACCTTCTGGACCTCAACCAGGCAGGAAGGACTGTAAGCATGTAAAGCAGTACATCTGAAAGCCTACTCCTTTCAGGAAATCTATAAAGATACTATAAATGATGGTCTCAATAGCTGCTAATAGACTAGAGGTAAAGCAGGATTGCACTTTCCCCATCCAGTTTCTAGCATAGGTCATCCATCAAAGACGTGATCCGTATAGGGAAAATAGACCTAAAAGTATCTGCAATAGTTATTAAAATATAAGTGTAAGTTTTAACATTGGATTAATATAATTATGTTTAATGGATAAATATTATTAAGATAAGATAATAAAAGATAATTAATTAATCATTTAAGATAATAAACCATTATCTTAATATAATTTAAAGACAGTAGATTTAAAAAGCTCAATATTAATTCTCCTACAAACTATGCATTATGTAAAATGTGACCATCCATGCAATCTTGACTCGGATACACATACACTTCCACATTCACACCATACAGCGTCTACCACTTGGTAGAGATTTTTGTTTGTAGCTTCCCCATTCATCCCAGCTATTATCACCCAGCAATTTCCTTCCAGTACTATCACATTCTCTCTTCCGAATCCCATGGAAGGCAGTATTAATAAATATGTTGAAGCCCCCAAAAAAAAGTGATTGGAAGGAGACCACAACTGGAGGTGATTGACAACTCTATAGATGAAATCACCAGGGGAAAACACTTGATATTGTATTTGTAAAGTACAGGTAGTCCTCGACTTACAACCACAAATGAGCCCAGATTTTATGTTGCTAAGCGATAAATTTGTTAAGGGAGTTTTATCCCATTTTACGACTCTTAACACAGTTGTTAAGTGAATCTGGCTTCCTCATTTTGCTTGTGAGAAGGTTGCAAAAGATGGTCACAAGACCTCTGGACTCTGCAATGGTCATAAATTGCCATCAAGCATCTGAATGTAAATCACGACTATGGGGAGGTTACCAAAACCGTAAGTGTGAAAAATGGTCATAAGTCACTATTTTCAGTGCTGCTGTAACTTCGAATGGCCACTAAATGAACTGTTGTAAATCAAGGACTAACTTACATGCAAAATTAATTCTTTTAAACAGGAAGAGTTTTGAGATGCTTTTTTTTATCTTATGTCAACAAATATACCAATCAGGAAAATAGTTGGGGTCTGGTATAATTTTATCCAAATATTGCCTAGGATGTATGTAAAATTTAGGGCTTGATTTGATTCAGGGAGTTATAAATATCATTACTGTTCCAACTTTCTCTGGAAACCAACCCATTTCCAGGATTGTCATTCCTTCTTAACATCCAAAAAAAAACCAAATTCTGAATTAGTACATTTATTAGAAGGAAGACAGAAGTCCTAATGCAGGATTTTGGTTGCTTTTGCTTTCAAACGAGAAACCAAAAATACAGGCAACATAAGCCATAGAGATTGGCATCTTTTCTTATACTTCGTGAAGCAAATGAGTGGAAAACCTGTTTCATTTGTGAAGATTAAGCAGTCTGCATGTGTTGATTGTTTTGATAACGGTTGCTAGACACATTAATAATGTGAGAAAGTATTCTTATAATTATATTCCAATTGGTGTCATATTTCTAGGAAAAATATTTCTATTCTGTATTTTGCCTGACGGCTTGAGGAAGATAGATGAAGGTCTCCCTTTTATCCCTGCAATAACCTTGTGGTGTAGCTTGTGTTGGAAGAGAATAATTGGTTTAAGAGTTTGTTGTTCTGTGGGGATTTAAAGTAGGGTTTCACTGGTCCAATCCAATACTTTTGAGTATTTATAAAACTAGTTTGGAAACATTGCTTTCATTTCCTTTTATAAACTGAAAATGCAATAGTAGAGAAAGAGATTTTAATCAGCTAAATCTTCTTCTGATGTCAGACTATTTTCTCCATTTATGTTGCAGAATGTATTAATCCTAGAGGGGTGATATTTCCTTTTAGCTTTGCATAGCAGTATGTACAAATAAAAATGTTAACTGCCAACACATAATTTTCAGCCTGCTTGTCTTCCTTGAGATGTGTGTTTTCTGTTAGCAGCACAGCTGTTCTTGTTTCTGAACATGAGCTGGTAGTGTTGTAAATATCTTCTCCACTGAGATCCAGATATTTTAATCACTACACAGAGGGCAACATGTAGAACTTGTATTCATGCTGATATGCTTTTCTGGATATTGAGCTGTATTTATAGCAGGGAAAATTCATGAA
The DNA here is from genome assembly GCA_032468015.1 of Mimophis mahfalensis. Taxonomy (NCBI): domain Eukaryota; kingdom Metazoa; phylum Chordata; class Lepidosauria; order Squamata; genus Mimophis; species Mimophis mahfalensis. Next base: position 168,619 of record JANHFR010000422.1, on the reverse strand, counting down.
TGGATTTTTTGCTTAAAATTATTTTGATGTACCGACCTTGGATGTAGGTATGGCCAATGGGTCTTGCAAAAGTGGAGCCAATGACTGCAGCAAATACAAGGAACTGGTGAGTAAATTAGTTCCTTGGAACCTTTCCAGATAAGGAGATGATCAGAAATAGGCTCTGTCCTTACAAGATAGACAACAGTTTTTGACAAGTTTGAACATTGGGAAATGATGGGATTATCCATTTTGCTTGTGACTCATCATTACTGAGTTCCAAAATACTTGATGAGTGTCCTCAGCCTAGGCATGCACCTGTCATGACCCAAGTTCAGGACTCGGGCTCAGGAAGGACAAAGCCAGTAGGTTGATCAAACACAGGCATCACCAGGGCAGCTAGAAAAGCCAGGTGAAGGCAATATAAGGCCTCCCAGCTAGCACAGAGACATCCGATCTCTGACAAGACACTTGTGTGTAGATTCTATTCTTAAACTCTGACCATTGGATTCGCCAACAACCTTGACCTAGCTCTCTCAAACATGGACTAACTTGGATGATTCTTCTGCATGCTCCTATTTCAAAGCAAACTCTCTGGGTAGGCCTTTGCATTGTTTACATTCCTTTGCTTGTTTAGCCAGTCACTGTAACCTTAAGTAGTATATCTGTGGAGATTCTCAATTATCCAGGTCACGGATGTCTAAAAGGTGTTTTCCCCCCAAAAGGCAACTGAGCTGTTATTTTTCCTTTGAAAAATGTTTCGCTACTCATCCAAGTTGCTTCAGAACTGTAAGATCGTAGCAATGACACTGAGACTTATATACCACTTTACAGTGCTTTACAGCCCTCTCTAAACAGTTTATGGAATCAGCATATTGCCCCCAACAATTTGGGTCCTCATTTTATGAACCTTGGAGGAAGGATGGAAGGCTCAGTCAACCTTGAGCCTGGTGGGATTTGAACTGCCAAATTGCAGGCAGCCGGCAGTCAGCAGTAGTAGTGTGCAGTAGTGCACTCTAACCACTGCGCCACAAATTCAGTCCTTTAGCAGGGATTGTCCTTTTCAAACTTTCAACCAATGTTCTTTCAAGAAATCAAGGTAGTTTCTTTCTTTATTGCTCAGACAGCCTCAAGGAGGACTGCAAAACCGGGCCTGCAATTCTGCAAAGGAAGATCTGCAGGTAGGCTGTTGGGTGAAAGTAGAAGGAGTTTGGTTTAAGTTACTCATCTCTTTAGGAAGTTAGACTTCTGTATCTGGGATAAATTTAGAGAATATTTTAAGAGAACAACCTGTAAAATCCAGGAAAGTTATGTATTAAATTCAGTACGGATTTGATAAGAATGATCTTGCCATGTTAATCTTTCACTGTTAGTTTTTCACTGGGTATTTACTCAATGCATTGTGGGAATTTGACATTTAGGCCTGGATGGCATAATTAAGTTGCTACACTGGTTGTGTGAAAATTGCACTCAAAGATTCTATATCAGTTTGCAAACTGGAAAGAGGTGTGAAGCAGAGATGCTGCAAGGGTCATTGATGATTAGTGATCTGGATGACAAAATAAGGGAATGTTTCCCAAAGCTGAAAATGACACATAATTAGGTGTCATGGTTAATGCCCTACTATGAAGAAACAACACTCAAAGCAATCCTAAAAGTTAAAAAAAATGGACAGAAAGTATCAGAATGATATTTAACAGATTAAAATGCCAAATTCTTAATTTAGGAAATAAAAAACACATGCTTAGCAAGGGAGATACAATAGCTTGAAAAATGGGGAAAAGGATATTGGAATAGTGGATAATTATGAACAAAGTGTGAACCAGCCGTTGATACAATTTGAATCAACAAAAAATAGTTTCCAAATCACAAGAAGTAACAATTCAATTTTGAGTTAGTCAGACCCCAATCCTAGTTTTATTGTCAAGTTCTTCCAGATAAGTTTTAGACAAATGGAACCATTCACACATGGGCAAAAAGGACAAACTTAGGAAGTGGAATTAGAACTTGTGGAAGGAATGAGAAGAAACCTGCCTCAAATATCTGAAATAATGTCACATGGTTAGAACCTCCTCTTCATTACTCACTGTGGAGAATAGAGACTAATAGATACAGACTATGGGAAGGGAGATTCTGACTGAATTTTATATATATATAAAACTTCCAAACAGTAAGAGCAATTTGACAGTGGAACCAATTATACAGAGAACTGGTGAGCTCTTTTGCACTGACTATGTTCAATGAAAGGCTAGACAGCTATTTGTCTGGGCTGACTTAATTTGGATTCCTGCAGTGAGTAGGGGATTGGATTAATGGCTCCTTCCCATTACATGATTCTATTATTCCAGCTGAGTAAGATTGTGAGATGCGGTGTGATATGTATGTATATATCTACGTATATGTATACAAAAGTATCATACACAGAGAAATCGGAATGAATAATATATAAGTAGGAATATAACTGTATTTTCCCCCTAAAAAAAAGGTTTGTTAAAACCTGCGGGCATAAAAATAAATCACACTGAGAGGCTGAACAAATTTCTATCTTGTATCAATTACAGATGAAAATATGAGTTCTGTACCCCACAAGATTAGAGGATGTTGCTGCGAATCAGGACATTAATGCTGCTATTATCTTGAATAATAAAAAAATAGCAGATGTTATATTTCAGAGACATAATTCTTTCCCAAAGCATCCTTCTTAATGGTATGGAAAGATTCAACTGAAAAGTTATTCAAGTGAGATGTTAATGTCTCTCATAATAAAACTATTCAATAGCCTTCAGATATGTTAAGATCAAACGCATCTTTGCAAGCCACTCTGGATTTCTTGATATCTCTCAGTATGCCAGTTTCACATATTAAAATTCATCTGAAAGATTAAGTCTTCAGGAAATATTGCACAAGTTCAAAGCTCAGGCCATGTTGAAGCTTAAAATTAAACTGGACATCAAATAGTACATGAGATTAATATTACTGATTATCTTGAATAATCAGAAGATAGAACTTTTCAAAGACAATGTATTCAGCCATAAATATGAACACCCATCAACAGATGCTATTTTAGGTTGCTAAAACTAATATATCCATAATTACAATCTTAAAGAATAGGTGCCCATTAAATTACATTAATGAAAATTTAAAAAAAAAACAATTTTAAGGATAAAAGCTTATGCTTCTCTTTACCTTGTAAGAAATCTATCAATGGCTTCCAGGTTGCATGAAATTTGAGGAAATCTCTGGCCAAATCAGTCCATTTCACCATTTTGGCTAGCTCAGTTAATTTCATGGTCCATTTTTTCATTGTGGGTGTATATTTTCATTTCCTTCCATTTTAACATATTTGTATTTATAACAATCTTGCCACCATAGTGATAATAAGAGCAAAGTCCCATGTTTTTTCTCCACTTGTTTATTCCTGTCCCTAAAAGAAAAGCTTTAAGTTTCAGTATTATATCCATTTTCAAAACGTTCTAAACTAACAACAATATCTGATTCCAAAATTTCTTAGCATTACTAGAATGTCCACCTAAGATGATAAGCCATATCTACCAACTATATTTAAGTAAATAAAGTAGAACTATATGTATAGGCAAAGCTGCTTTTTTATGTTTTTCAGGATTGAAATGCATTATTTGGAAAATATCCTGTACAAAATGGGAACGCTGCTGCTGCTGAACTGGTAAATTATATTGTTTCAAGCACTAGGTGAAAATCACTTAGGGAACACTGAAACACAGAAATCAAAATCCAACAAAACGTCTGGAAAAAGCAGAATTTAAAAGCACGTTTCCAACTAATTTGGTTATCCTTCATATAAGCAGGTTCTGTAATGCTGCACCCAACGATGTGCCAAATATATCCAAATCAAAGCAGCTTGCCGAAACCCTCAACTGTAAAAGTTACATCTTTGATAATAACCATCAAGCCTTTCAAAATAACCTTTTGGTTTTTGAAATCCAGAAACGGAAGTCCTACCCCATCAATCTTACCCAATCTGATATTTTTACCCAATGTCTTTGAGCAATGACTCAAAATTTTCAGCCAATGTATGTAACTCTTTGGCATGCTTGTTTGGAAAGTATGGAACTGTGGTCTCAATGCATATGGAGAAAGCTCCAAATTGTGAAAGATACAATATCAATATAAATGGGCTGCAGGGGTGGTGGTGTCATACAATGTGTGTGGGAGGGGTGGTGATGTCATACAGTGTGTGCACTTCATGCCTGAATACACAACAGAATAGACCAGCCAGGCAAGATGAAGTGAGATTTAGTTTTTTTTATATTCATAGCATATTTCCTTAACTAGAAAAAGATGATAAACCTCATCTTTGCTGGCATGTTTCTTTTCAGCTGAACTACTTTTTTTTTTTTTAAAGGAAAATTGATGCTAATTATAGCCTCCCACATAAGTAGTCTTCATTTACAGCTGCTTCTATGGAATCATCATCAATTTTGCTCTCTCCGGGCACTGCACTTTTCCTGTCTCGCCATCCCAGAACCTGCCTCTTAGGGGAACCAATTGCATCAAGTGACATCAGCCACCGCTTTCACCTTCATCCTTCTCTCCCAGAAATAAAGGTGGAGGAAAATAGGAAAGAGAAATTATAGGAAGCAATTTATTCCCTTGAGGTTGTTAGGTTAGTAACTGATTGTTACCAGCAGTTATATTTCACAGTGCAAATATTGCCTAAGTCATTAGCTCATTGTCCTTAGTGCCTGCAGCTGTTTGGAAGCTATTGTACTAGTGCATTTTCCAAAGGGCAAGAGTGCATGTAGAAGCAAAAAAGAAAAGAAAAGAAAAGAAAAGAAAAGAAAAGAAAAGAAAAGAAAAGAAAAGAAAAGAAAAGAAAACTTGGAAACTCAGTAAATGCTATTATTCATTCAGAATTGGGCACTACTGGAAATATATTTAGACCTTAGTCTTGTTCTCAAGGCTCTTTTTATAAAGGCCATCTCTAAACTGAGTGACCTTCTACAAAGTTATTCTTTCCCTAACAAATGAAAATAAGAGGACCACTTAACTGGAATAAGTAGAAAACAGGTAATGGCAACATCTGAATGAAGACACTCCTAGATGATAATGAATCAGCTGCACAATACGTTGCATTGTGTATGCAAATACATAATATGCATACTGTAATATACATACTGGCATACTGTATTTACTGTTCTGCTAGGCAGCGAGACCCATTATTTTGGGTGTAGTAGTGGAGTATAATTTTTATCAGCTAAGAAAAGGCCTTAAACATGCTAAGTTTCTGGTATTCTGACTGGGCTGTTTCTATCAAAAGTTGTTTCCTTCCCATTTTAGCATAATTCTATTCTAGCTGAACTGTATTTGTGAAACACGTAGGGTTCATATAATGAATAGTATTGGGGCTACATAAATGGAAACAAGCTGATATTTATTTTATTTATTTTATCAAAGTAGGTATGCAGATAATGCTAACAGGGCAAGTTTTTTTCTCATCATGAATCACAGGTACATTTATGGCATCCTGGGTATGTGCAAATAGAAGCAAAAATACCATTGTGTGTGTCTTTTTCCTTCATAGGGAAGAGATCTGTTCAAAATAGAGAACCTTCCATACTTTTCTGCCTAAAAGGCAGAGGCAGGCTCAGGCTACTCAAGAGAGCAAATGTTTTGTTCTTGATCTGAGGAAAACTGAACATATAATTCCATAACACATGCTGTGTAAAGGACTGAGCATTTTCCAGATTGGCATTGAAAAGTATAAACCCTGACTAGGCCAACCTTTGCCTCAATCAGATCTTATTTTGTGACTGACTTTGCCTCTGCATCGTCACTTACCAGTAGTATGTCTTAGTTCTCTTTAAGTGAATCCTGCGAGTGGAGAAATTGAGAAGAGCTTCAGCTGTGCACTGACATAATAGCTCAGCTATTGATGGCCTACTCTGTGTCAGATAATGAATATTAAGCCATCAGCAAGAGCATTTCTTCTATCTGTACTTTCTTTTGGCATGCTGAAGACAGAATGCTTAGGAATCAGAAGAAAACAACAGTAATACTACCATCACCAAACTGAATATTTTTTTAATCCTTGAAGATACTTTTTTTTTTCCTTTTTAGGAAGATTTTTCAGACACCATTTGTAAATTTTGCAAATCAAGGAATCTGGCCATTTCTAACATTATTCTTTTTGTACTCAGATTAATAAACCTGATCAGGAGAATTAGCTACAATGTGTCATTATTTGCTTCTTATATTTGCCTAATAGATGTAAAACTGTGTTAAGAACAAGAAACAAAGTGTGTAAGAAAAGCCAATATTTACTAATGACTGCAGATTTATTTTTATTTAATTGGATTTTTATATTGCCCTTCTCCCGAAGGACTCAGGGCGGTTTACAGGGCATTAAAAACAAAAAATACAAAAATTAAAACTAATTATAATAAAACACGCCCTCACAGACAAATTAAAATCTAAAATTATTAAAAGCCCCTCAGTCCAGGCCGGCAGATGTAAACAGCAGGGCTTTCAGCTCCCTGGAGAAAGTCTGGAGGTCAGGCGCCATCTGAAGCTCTACTGGTAGTAAATTCCACAGGGCAGGCGCTGTGATTTACAGTATATAGCTACTGTTCTTTGTTCTCTTTGGTATGACAATTATTACATTTTTACTTTTACTGTTATAATCCTGATCTAAAATCTTGGATTCCATTCTCAAC
>JANHFR010000422.1:136756-147639 GCA_032468015.1 Mimophis mahfalensis | reverse complement strand
TCAGTCAGTCAGTCAGTCACATAGGCCGATTTCCCCCTTTTCTGATTACCCTCAAATTAGTGTATTTGTTTGAGTATTTTAAGAGTCTTGATGAATAGAAAATTAGTAAGGGCTGACAACGTCAGCTTTGTCCTGCTTTATGACTTTGCTTGTTATTCTTTTTAAAGGATGGAATTTTTAAAAAGTGGGGTATAATAAGGTTTATTACCCAGAGCCTCTTATATGTTGATCCACTGCAATATTTAGACGTTAAACCTGTCTTTTTCTTCTTGTTTGATTTATTGGAAAATCAGATAATATGTTCAGCAAAAAATACTCTATGCTTTTGTGATAAAATAATAGCAGTAATAAAAAAAATGACAATGTGAGAGGCATGCGACCACATTAGAATATTAAGAATGGTTTCCAAGAGCTAGGTTTAATAGTCTGATTACTTACTTACAAATGTTGGGCATGACCTGGATATAAAGTGCAAAATTTAGCCAAATGGATAATACAAATATTTGTAGCAGCAAGAACATACCTACATGCATACTAGTTTTGTGATAGTGGCTGACCTAGAAGACTTTACTTTAAAAGTAAAGATTAATGTAAAACCCCAGAATATCTTAGCTGATGTAATAACATGTAATACTGCCCTTGGTCTATTAGTATTTATTTCTACAGCTGTAATAAATTCAATTGTACAGTACATTGTAGCAGTTTGTTATCAAATTGGTACCAGTTTTCAGGCCTCATTTCATTTTACTCATGTGTTATGCATTTGAAAACAATAATGACTGCAATTAATAAATTGCTTTTATTTTAACAACTACTGGAGTGAAACTTGTTTTATTTAATGCCTGTTAGAGTTATTTCATTGAAATGTGGGAAGGGAAGAGAAGGGGCGGGGAGAGTAAGGGAAGGGGGAAAGAGAAGGAGAAGAAGAAAGATTCCTGTTGCATTTTAATACAATAAATGTAAAGATCAAACCATTTACACACACCGCTCTGAAACGATAATTATGTGGCAAAGAGATCACTATCTCTTCTACTTAAGCAACTTAAACATTATATTAAAGAATAGCATATTCTATTTTTTCCCTTCCATCAGCCTCTGTTCATGGTTGTTATTTTTTTGATTGTGAAAGAAAAGTAAGAAACAACTTTTCATGCATAAAACAAGCATGGTAGTATCTAAATGCCCCTGATTCCACATTTCCCAGGAAATGTGCCATAAGTTAGAAAAGAGTATTGCAGCATAGGAGGAAAAAAAATTGAATCCTCTTATCTTTTCCATTGAGCCATGGACAGTGAAAACATTTGTGGCTATGAAAGCATTTTAAAATGAAGGGAATCATAACTTTTAAGCAATTGCCTATCACCGGTTGGACAAAATTGCTTTTTCTTTAAATAGCTCCGATACGCTTGCTAGCCAGCCTGTCTGATTTCCAGCTAACTATAGAAACCAGCTTCTCACTTCATTTTCCTTTTAAAAGCCACTCAAGAATACGAAGGATTTTCACAGTCTGTTGTTCTGCAAAATACTCATATTGTATATGCCGTTCTTTATGTACAGAGCAAGCAAAAATCATAATGCCCATCTTGCCAGAAGCATTTACAAATTAATGCCCAGTTAATATAACCGTTAAAGAAAAATCCTGAGTGAGCAGTCTCGGAAGTTTTATGCAATATTTGAATGTTAGTGTCATTCTTCAGCACAAAATGTAGATATTGTCCTATTTCCTTCGAATATTGAAGCAACATTTAAGCATATCTGAAATCTCACCCTTCATTTCCCTCACATAAGATGGAATGTCCACAAATCTGAGAGAACATACATACTGTCACCTTTATAAGCCATTTTTCTTAGAAGCTTCCACATTGTCACATTTTTGTGCCTGGGAAATTGGGAGGGAAGATTTTAGAGAGAGGTGAAAATTTAGACATAAACATTCTACTTCTGAGTCAAGGCCATGCCATCCTGTACCTGGGAGAGGAGTGGTTGAAGGAATGTCTCCAGTTGGGATGACCAGTGATTGGACCATGTGACAGACTGAGGGGTGCAAGGGATGGGTTTTGGATTTTCAGCTACAAAGGGAAAATCCGGAACTTTCAGATTCGGGTTTTTCCAGATGTGCCAACATGACTTCTCTAAATTCTTACTTGGATGAACTTTGTTCTGACTGCTGAAAGGAGATGGGGAAGTTTCATTGGAATGCTGATACACACCTCTATATTTATGCAGTTTATATAGGATATGGCCACAGATGGTAGATATAGGCAGTCCTCATTTAACGACTTGTTGCTTAGTGACCCTTTGAAGTTGTGAGGGACTCCAAAAAAGGTGCTGATGACTTAAATTTGAAGTTCTGATGTCCTTCCCTCATGATCATATGGCTGCATTTTTTGAATTTGGCAGCTAGCCTACATTTACAACCATTTACAGCACCCTACTGTCCTATTACCACAATTCACAATACGTCTTGTGGGAAACTGGCATTTACTTCCTATTTCAACCATTGTGAGCGATGCATTTACTTAATGGCTACAATATTCACTTCATGACTGTGTTCTATTTACAGGTAGTCTTTGACTTACAATCATTCATTTAGTGAGCATTCAAAGTTACAACAGCACTGAAAAAAGTGACTTGTGATCATTTTTCTCATTTATGACTCTTGCAACATCTCCATGGTCATGTGATCAAAATTCAGAGGCTTGGCCACTGGAATGTATTTATGTTAGTTGCAGGGTCCTGGAGTCATGTGATCACCTTTGGCGATTCTCTAATAAGCAAAGACAATCTGGAAGCCAGATTCACTTAACAACTGTGTCATTCACTTAACAACTGTAGTGATTTACTTAACAACTGTGGCAAGAAAGGTCACAGTATGGGTCAAAACTCACTTAACAACTGTCTTGCTTAGCAACATAAATTTTGGGCTCAGTCGCTACAAAAAACGTCATAAAATTGTGTCAGCCCCGTGATGATCCATGTAACAACTAGTACGATTGTAATTCTGTGCTCAATTATGGTTGTAAGTCAAGGATCACCTGTAAAATCTTTTCCCGTAAAGCTGTCCTGTGGAAGAGGGTTTCATGTGCTTTTCATAAGACTTCTTATCCTTATCCTTCAGACCACACCCAAATAACCAGAAAGGATTTCAAGTTCCATCAGAATAGCAGTTTTCTCTCAAAGCAAAAAGGGAGAAAGAGGTCATCCCACAGTACTTTCGACTTGAAAGAAGAAATAAAACAAAAAGATTATTATGGCTTCAAAAAGAATTGGCAAAGCCATATTTCTCTGACAGCCAACCAGATTTAGTAGACATTTGAGGATAAAAGCTGCCATATTTCCCTTGAAATATAGATACTCTTCTTTCTTTCATTCACTTCCCCTCTCCATACATCTCTAAGGATATACATTCATATAAACATGCAGACACACAAACATCCAAGGACACTGCTGCTAGTCATAATTTGTAGCCTCCACAAAGCGAGCATTTATAACAAATATGTAGGCGAGACCGATGCTCATTTGAAATGTTAATTTTTTTTACACTGTGCCTGTCCAAAAATTAGCAGATAACAATTTAGAATGCTGTCTGTAATCTAACGTTTAACTAAACATTAACTAAGCATAACTAAACATGTTATGCTCCTGTACCCACCCCAGATTTTTGTCCTCAAAATAAATGGAGCAGTTTTCTTAATTCTCTTACATCATCTATGCATGCATGTTGACATGTAGTTAGATTTTAAAGGATTCTTTACACAAGCTTTCTCCAGCCAGTAAAGAGAGACACATATCTTAAAAGTTGCCAATTTTTTAAAAGATGTGTCTTAGAATGAAGACAAAGCAGCCTTCCCCACCTACCCAGTCCCCAGTATTAAAAATCAACAATATTAACTCTTCAATTTCCACTTTGATTTTTATCCCTTTTTTGCAAAGTTTTATGTGTTTCAAAAATGTGCACCACCAATAGTAGTCTTGGGCTTAATAAATGTCTATACACTGTTAAAACAACATTAACCTTTTCTCTTCAAAACCATGTATTGTTTTATGTGGTTTTATTTTTAGTATATAATATGACCTATCTCATTCCATAAGGTTATAATTTTGGGCATAAGTTCACAGTGATGACACTATACTGATAACAATGATATCTATTTTTCCCAGGTAGTCCTCGACTTAAGACTTATGGTCACAAATCAGCCCAAAATTTCTCTTGTTAAGCAAGACAGTTGTTAAGGAGTATAGCTCCATTTTACAACCTTTCCATCCATCTATCCCTTCATCTATCCACCCATCCTTTCATCCCACTTCCTCCCTCGTTCCATCCATTTCCGTCCCATCCTCTATCAATCAATCAATCTATCCCCCCCATCCCTGCATCCATCATCTATTCCTCCCTCCATCTATCTATCCCTCCCTTCTTCACTTTATCTATCTATCCCTCCATCTATCTATCTATCTATCTATCTATCTATCTATCTATCTATCTATCTATCCCTCTACCTTTCTATCCCTCCATCCCTCCCTGCACCCCTCCATCTACTTATCTATACCTCCATCTATCCCATCTATCTATCCTCCCATCCCTCCATCTCTCCATCCCTCTATCTATCTATCTATCCCTCCATCCATCCCTCTATCTTTCTATCCCTCCATCCATCTCTGCATCCATCCCTGGATCCCTCCATCCCTCCATCTATCTATCTATCTATCTATCTATCTATCTATCTATCTATCTATCCATCCATCCATCCATCCATCCATCTACCCGTGCTCTCCTGCCCAGCTTCATGTGTTGTGTGAATCTAACCACTTAGGCTGTGGAGGAGGAGGGGAGGCTGGCAGGCAATGCCAAGTGTTGGAGATCCATGCAAAATAAGGCAAGTCCAACCTTGATCCTATCAGGGAAAAACTCCCACTTCCCTCTTTGTTTCTCCGTCACACCGCATCGGAGACCCTGGCAGCCTGAGCACAGCTCCCTCCCCAGAGGCAGCCAGCAAGCAAACAAATGTAGCTGTCCAGCTGGTCCAGATTTTTAGGACCCCACCAAGCTCAACTCATCCTTCCGCCTCCACCTCTGACTCCTCCTGACAGCCGCCGCCTCCAGTTAAAAATATTGCTGGCCTGTATTGCTCATATGTCACAAGCAGCATCACGCTGCTCTCTGGTGTCCCTTGTGGAATACTGTGAAGGCATCGGCACTATTGGCACTGTGAAGGAGTCAGCACTATTGGCACTCTTTTTAAGGGGACACAGACCCTCCGACGGCATGTCTCACCCCACAGTGTTTGTTGCTGGAAGATAAGTTATCTGTATACCAAGTTTGGTTGAAATTGGTCGAGTCATTGAAGAGTATACACACACACACACACACACACACACACACACACACACATCATATATGTGTGTGGTGTCATTTTCTTCCACCAATGTGGTATGAAGTACGCAAAGTACTTTTGGAAGGGAGGAATTTCTCCCTTCTGTCCCTTATTTAGTAGATAGTCCTTATTTAGCTACTGCCTTTTTAGTGATGGTTCACAGTTACCATGATGCCTTGCCACCAGCCCTCCCATATACAACCTTCACAGGTTTGTAAAGCAAAGAAAAGCTGCGGTTAAATCTTGTGCTACGGTTTCACTTAACAACTGCTTTGCTTAATGACCAAGTTGCCAGCCCCAATTGTGGTCAATAAATGAGGACTAGGTGTAACGGCCTTATTTTCAGATTGTTTGTTGCTGACTTTTTGAAAACTGGCTCTCTTAGCACGGCTGACATTTTTTGAACTTCTTGTTTTGCCTTTGATAGGAAGGAGTTTGCAGAAACTTAATGCACCATTTCCATTTCTTGCAAATCATAAACATTGCTTCCAGGCCTTGTGGAAGCAGGGTGGGGAGATTTTAAGCGCACAATTTTTATACGATACTTCAGGCATCCATTTTGGCCTTAATTTCTCTAGTCATTGAAAAATGCCAAAAGGATTTATTAAAAAAAACCAAAAAACAGCCCTACTCACTACAGCCAGGGCCCAGAGGCAACCACTTTCTACCCCAATTAAGTGCACAATCAATCTGAAAGGAGGACATTGCAAAAGTCAAATATGTGCACACGTGTTCAGAATCATGCTATATAGCAGGTGTGCAGTGAACAATTTATGTTAGAACTGTGTGAGGGTTCCAAACTTTAGTACAGATGAGTTGGTCAATTCTTAAGGTAAATACTTGAACACGTACATGATTAAGGATATGCGTGCCTATTGGATACCCACATCTAAACCCTGGAAATAATGAATTATGTTTTAAATATTATTTATTGTACTATCAAAAAAAGTAAAATACAAAACAGAAAAACAAACGAAATAAAACAAAAGCATATGTTCAGTCCTAACAAAAACAACAACAAAAGAAAAAAAGTGTACAAAAAAGAGAGGAAACAGTGATTAAATAAATTTAACATTTAGCATGTAGGATTTAACATTTAACATGAGGCTTTTGAACTATAGTGCTGGAGAAGACTTCTCCAAGTCCCTTGGACTGCAAGGCGATCGTCCTAGAGGAAATCAACCCTGACTGCTCTTTAGAAGGCCAGATCCTGAAGTGGAAACTCAAATACTTTGGCCACCAAATGAGAAGGAAGGACTCACTGGAGAAGACCCTAATGCTGGGAAAAATTGAAGGCAAAAGAAGAAAGAGACGACAGAGAATGAGGTGGATGGATGGATTCACTCAAGCAGTTGGTGCGAGCTTAAATGGACTCTGGGGGATGGTGGAGGACAGGAAGGCCTGGAGGAACGTTGTTCATGGGGTCACAATGGATCAGACATGACTTCGCAGCTATATGTAGAATCCATACAGCTGTATGTAGGATCCACACTGGCCATAGGATCCATACAGCTGTATGTAGGATCTACCCTGGCCGGGTGATGGAAAAAAAAGCCCAGTAAATTCTCCTCCCCCTTTATAATTATAAATACATAGTTTGAGGCCTTCAGTTAAGTTGCCTCTCCAAGCAAGCATATTTGTTGCTAAATGTCCATGAATACATTGGACTGGCAAATTAATTAGAAAATTATTATTGAATCATCCTTACCTGGTGCTTCCACACAATCCCTTGAGGTTAACATGGCCTAACCCCCTTAACTTGTTTACCTGAGATAATTGCCACAGCAACAAGCCTTAATGCTAAGAGCACAACATGTCTTTTCTTGCTATGTACATTTAAAATTCTCTCATTATTCATTCTCCAGGAATTTGATCTTTCTAAAGGTCATCAAGAGATGCCTCAGGAAAGTCTTACCACAAATGGAGAAAAAAAGCACATTGTTATGGCATCTTAATGCGATATTCTACTTTGAGTCATTTTATCTGTTTTGTGATGAAACTTAAGAGCATATGGATCAACCAGAACCTTTTGAAGTCCAAGCAACTTCCTTACCAAACCGCATCCTATTTCTATTCCTACTTGAAAAGGTCAAAGATTAATATTTTTAATTTTATATCTTATTCATTGTATTTATTAAATTTTAAGCCCATGTCCCCCCTACAAGGTGACTGAGTGATTTAGGCATGAACTCAATAGGGAACTATATTCATTAAAATCATGTTTGTTAGAAATTGGGACTAGTAAGAATGCATCCTATATATTAAGTCACTAAAGCCACTGAGAACAAGTGGGAAAAAACCCAAAATAAAATATAGAAGGTTATTTAAATATTCTGTATTATGTAAAGAAGAAATATGGTTAGAATAATAGGAAAAGATAAGTCCAGAATATCTTATTTGTATTATGTTCATAAGCAGGAAATAGGTTCTACACTGGTTTCATCAGTCTGGATGCAGTCACTTTGGGATGTATAGCACTTAGTTTAGGACATGATGTTCACAGGTATATTTTTACTATTTTTATTCAATAGTTTATATATTTAAAATAATGACTACAGCTCAAAGGCCCAAATCATCTTCATGAAGCCTCATTAAAGCAAGTACAAACTTTTGTTATTTCTGATAATAATTTCTGCTGAAAGACAAAGTTCAACATTTAATTGATTTTTTCCCCCAGAAAATCACCTTTACATAATGAAGTCTAATCCTTCAATATTCCTGACAAAGCAGCAGGGAGGTACTAACTTATATGCATGTAACCCAACTAAACACATATTTGATCATCATATTACCAGAATCTTTCTGGGCAAGCCCGGTGAGTTGAACTCAACCTTCAGTGACTTTAGAATGTAACAAAAGATCTCTGTTTCCTAACATTTATTGGTAGCTTTTCTGCATGGTTGGCTTTATTGCTTTAAAAGTAATGGTGTGAGCTGTGCAAAAGCCTACCATAAACTCTGACAAATCACACAAACAGAAGAGAGATTTATTTTGAGTGGGCTGCTGAAAAACTAATCTAATCAAATACAAGATTTACATTTCCTTTTTCCAAAGGAAGCATCTGGCTCCTGGACTTCTTTTCTTGATATGCAACTCGGTGGAACAGCAATCAAGATGCAAAGAGGAGAAAGTGATCTCAAGCATGTACAGATATCCATAACAACTGTGGCACTTTCTTAAGTCCCCCTTTTCCTGAACTGGTACATAAACACAGGGGGAAAAATCTAGTACGATGAACAACTATGATAACTTAGTGGATTTGCCTGAGAATACAATAACCTTAACTGAACTTCCAACAACAAAAAGAAATTTCGCCAAAGCTCTATCATCATCTGATCCTGCTTGCCATCTGCCTTCTCCTACCCCCTTACAAATAGAACTTTATCTGTAACGTTGCCTGAAGCCAAATCTAAAATAAATTGGATGACTTCTCTTTAGGAAAAGTATCTCTGAGGAGATAAAGCAAGTTTGCTCAAATTCATGAAATTTGAACACATCTCTATACTCCCAAGCTAGTTTATTTAGGGTTTGGGTAAAGGTATGAATATTTTCAGTTTCTTGTAATTAGAGGAAGATGCACTCCTTAATTTTCTCATTACTTTTTCTGTCAACCTGTGTGCCATTGATACACTCCAAGTAGTATTACTTGGCAACAGTTTTTTAGGAAGTAATTCATCACTGTCCTCTTCCTAAGGCTGAAATTACCCACTTGCATTGTGCCTAAGGCAGGACCAGAACTCTAGCCTAGTTCCTTTAACCATTGTACCTAGCTGGTTCTCAACCTTATTACTTTATTTACAGGTTATTCCTAGGTCAGGAAGCAGATCCCCATCCAAATTACCGTACCACAGTCTTTCATCTGTGATTTGTCAAAAATTTTAGATTGTTATGGCATTTCTATTGCCTACTGACTAATGCTGGCTGAAGTTATAGATCAGAAAAATAAAAAGGCCTATTATAACTCATGTTCACTGCCAGGAGTTCGATTCTGGCTGGCTCAAGGTTGACTCAGCCTTCCCTCCTTCCAAGATCGGTAAAATGAGGACCCAGATTCTTGGGGGTAATATCCTGGCTCTGTAAACCACTTAGAGAGTGCTATAAAGCACTATGAATCTATGTAAGTGTATGTGCTACTGCTATCGCTATTTTGCTACATAATAAAAAGAACAGGAAAGAATAGAGGGAAAGGAAGGGCCTGGGGTTAGGACAGTGGAACAATGGAAGATGCAGAGGAGAGAGGGGAAGTAACGCATACTAACCATGTCATAGTCATCCATCACGGTCATCCTTTTCAAAGTTGGTTTGTTGAAGAAACTAAAAGCATTTTGTCATTTGGTTCCACCAAACAGTTTTGACCCAAAATGGTCTGGGAGAACATTCAAAATGTGATGGTCAGTGGTATGTTCAAATGTTACATGGAGGTGTGTGATTTTGTTCTCCTTACCCCCATGAATCAATGATTTTAATTTGTTTCTATTTGCATAACAATTTATAGCTACATTGAGCTGCATAGTGCTTTGCTTAGCATTTATTCACATGCACTTGCGGCTACATAATTTAGCCACATGTTCCAAATTGAACATTTGGCTGGCTACAACTTTCAAAATAAAAGCAACACCTATAATTCCAGAATGCCATCCCTTTTATTCTCTTTAAAAGATGATTCCCATTTATCACTGCAGTGAACCTTCCAGATCAACAAAACAAATTAGTAGTGTTCACACAACCCATCAAATGCTATGGCAATATTTGCAACAGTATGTTGAATGAAATTATTATTATACTCAATCATATGCCTGCTCAAATCTAAGCCTAATTCCATGACTTTGCTTTATGTATGTCAGGTCATAAATTATCAACAGTGTTTTCCCCCCATATCTTGAACCTCTGTTCAGATCAAACACACATATAGGTAGTCTCAATTTATAATCACAATGGAGTCCAAAATTTCCATTGCTAAGCAAGGCAATTAAGTGAGTTGTGCTTCATTTTATTACTGCAGCTGTTACATGACTCGTGTGGTTATTAAGTGAATCTGGCTTCTCCGTTGACTTTGCTTGTCAGAAACCAGCTGTGAAGGTTACAAAGACTGATCATATGATACTGGGACATGCAACTGTCATAATACATGCCAGTTGCCAAGTGTCAAATTTTGCTCACATGGCTATGGGGACAGTTATGTGAAAATCAGTCATAAGTCACTGACCTGCAAGCCTTCCGCTGCGCCCTCAAAACATAGTTATTCAAACAAGCTGGTCTGTCCTGATAAAATGTCAATTTTAATGGGTTGATTTTAATTGGTTAATTTTTAATTTTTAATTGTCTGGTCCTAAATTCTTGTTTAATTCTTGTTTTAACTTTTATATTTTATGTTTTTAAATTGACTGTAAGCCACACTAAGTCCTCCGGGAGAAGGGCAGGATATAAATTCGAAGAAGAAGAAGAAGAAGAAGAAGAAGAAGAAGAAGAAGGAGAAGGAGAAGGAGAAGGAGAAGGAGAAGGAGAAGG
>JANHFR010000422.1:110664-122118 GCA_032468015.1 Mimophis mahfalensis | reverse complement strand
CCCCCCTTCCTCTCCTTCTCCTCTTCCTCCTCTTCTAAATAAACAATCTGACACTCCTCAGCTGTGTTGAACTAAAATTCCCATTAGCTTCATTTAGCATGGCCAGTGATCACATTTTGCAAATTATACCCTAAACAGAGATCTGTCTAATATGTCACACAACTACATGACTTATTTGTTTTTATCACAGCTTGATGCAAACCCTCCATTGTGATTTAGCATGATATACAAGTGAGCTTACTACAACTTGATCAATCAAATACTGTTTTTGGAACTGTAGTTTAAAATATCTAAAGGGAATAGTGCTCTAATCCATAGCTAGTTAACATGGCTACAGCTGCAAGGATTATAGCTTGGAGCTTTCATATTAAGAAAAATATAAACCAAAATAGCAGAAATTGGAGAAGCAATCAGACACTAAGTGAAAATACTTTGCTTCATGTTTTTGGGACATCTGGAAGATTGCTGCTGGCTTTCAAATATTTAAGCAATAAAAGGAAGCAAGAAAGATAAATCAGTTAAGGAGAACTAATTACACAGAGAGAGAAAAGATACAGATAGGTGGCACTTTGAAAAAAGTTGCAAATGTAAGAGTATTACTTTTTTTTTTTTAAAGTAAAATGTAAAAAAAAATATTGAAAATGCCATTTTCTATCAATACAAAAATCCATCCAATTTGTGGACTGATCAAAATGAGGGTGAAACGGATTTAGCAGCAAGTAAATTCAAAACACAGATTAAAAATTACCTATTGTTAATTCATGTGCTGAAGTTCCTCTGGTACACATGATATTGTCTTTTTGAACTTTAAGATTAAGACATTTCACCTTCTTCTAAGCCTTTTGAATGTTGCTCCTTTGTTTTGTATTGCAGTTGCTTGCACTATACTGAGATAGCTGCTTTTATGTATTTTATTTACTCAGATCCTAATTTTTTTTACTGCTTTCAAATTCCTCACCAATTCTTTAATCTGCCCATCTGTACAGCAAACTCTAATCATTGCAGGCATTAAAAATATAAGCTAATATAATAAAACAATTAATAAACCGAATAAACCATTTATACTCAACTTGGAACCATTTTTAAATTATTTTCATCTTTCTAGGTTATTTTCTTAGAATAAAGAAAAGAGACTTATAAGAATCTGCATCCATAATGACCAAGAATTGTTGATTTTGTGGTGACATCACTGAGCTGTGAACAACCAATTAATAAAAAAATAGGTGGAAAATCTATCATGCAGGGAATTATTCCTCTGATAAATATTTAAGATGCACTCAACCACTAAGTAAGAAGCAGCCAAGGATGTTAGAAGAACACTTGTAAAGCAATACTGGGGAGGGGGGAGCTGAGGGGGGGGATTTTAGATTTTAGGTTGTATGTGAGGGTGTGTTGGGTTTAATCTTGTTTTAATTTTTGTATTATGTGTTTTTAATGCCTGGTACACTGCCCTGAGTCCTCAGGGAGAAGGGCGGTATAGAAATCAAATAAATACTAATATTAATACTAATACTGGATATGACTATCAGGTTAAAGAATTCAGATATGGAAAAGCAGCTCCTTTCGTTAATATACAGAACCTGAGTCTCATAGATAGTGCTTGTTAAGACATGTCATGCTTAAAAACTGTGTCCTGTAATTTTAGCCTCTAGCAGAGGTTGGCTTCTCACCTCACATTAAAATCTTCACGCAAATATATAGTTCAAAATATTTCAGGGTAATACTGATAAACTCCTTGTCTTCAAGCACATCCGTGCGTCAGTCTAAAGCAGGGGTGTCAAACTCATGGTGTCATCCTGTCATGTGACATATCACAACTTTTTCTCCCTTTGCTAAAATGGGGGTGGGCATGGCCAGCGTGTGGCGCATCCAGGCTGCAGGCCGTGAATTTGACACCCATGGTCTAAAGGTTCAAACATGCTTAAACTAGTTCTGTATTCTGAAGGGGAAAAACAAAAGACAATGAGGACCTGAATCCTGACTGCACCATGGCATCTGTCATTTACCTACACAGAACCTTGAAGGACAAAGAGCAAGAAGGGATAGTATTTTTCACAGAAATATACAGTGGAACCTCGGCTTGCGAATGCCTCAGTTTGCAAACAATTCGGGTTCTGACCCGAAAATCCAGCCAAGTTTTGGCTCAACTTCCAAACCAAAACTTGGCTTCCGGCCCAAAAATGGCACAGAAAGCTTCCTTTCTGCATCATTTTTGCCATCTGCACATGCGCAGATGCATCGCTTCAGGGTGTGACCAAACTGTGTTCCAAATGCAATCCTGGAACAGATTGCGTTCGCAAGCTGAGGTTCTACTGTAGTACAACACTTACTATGAATTGTAAGCATATTCCAGATCAGATGCCTGAGGCTACTTTTCCAAAAAACAAAAAAGCAAAAGGTCTACTTTAAACTTATGATTTGGATTATTAATTAGCTAATTTATTAACATAGCATACAATTTTTCCCCAGGAAAGAGATGACCAGCTGACTGTTGCTATGGGAGAACTTCCTCTCAGAATTATGACTAGAGGTGTAATGCCAGTAGGCAAATATATTTGATAAGTCACTTCTTTCTCTGAGCAGTATCCGATGTGAGTTAAATTCCAGATAGTACACATTATTTGAGTTAATGGTCCCAGAACAAGCTGAAGATTCATGTTAAAATGATTACACCATGATACCATACAGATACTGGATTTTTTTCATGTCAACTTGCAGAAAATTTGTGACCACAAAGGACGTACTGAAGAAAACAACACCACCTCCCAAATAGAATGTGCAATGTATGCAAAATAAACTTGAATCTTTCTTCCCTGTGCATTAATTTAGTGTTTTTCATATCATTTGTTATCTAGCACAAGGACATACTTTAATATTCACTTTCATCTGATAGGACACATTAACTATAGTAGCTTTTCTCTGTTTGTATCATTGCCCAGATATGCCTTTAATGAATTGGGCTCCCATGAATTCTTTTGAATCATAAATGTATGATTGACATGACATTATGACATACATTATTCCATTTTCACAGGGCTTTTGGGATTAAGGGATTTAAGGGTTTTTCTTAATAGATGGATCTTCTGAAAGATATATTATGGCCAGCTAAATCTGCTCTTTGAAACTGCAAATGAAGTGATTCCGTCACAGACATTCTTGCCAGAAATACAATACCCATTTCATTTATTGGTTACAGAAAATTACATGTTTGAAGCAGAAGCATCACTAAGGCACTTCCAAGAGGCAAGAGAAATACACAGAATAAAGCCATAATGCTTGTAAAAGTGATTTTATTTTACTTGAGCCATAGATAACGTTAGATGGTAACCAAAGGTTATGAAAGGGACAGCAATTCCTTAATTTCTTACTTCCTGTGTTCACAATGGAACTGATTTTTTTTTTTAGCAAACATAGACAATAAGAAAGCCTTCTCCAAAAGAAAATCATCTTCCAGCTATTCTCACCTTATTTCATAAATTCATTTACTATCACTAATATATAACATTGCAATTACTAGCAGCTACATGAAAAGCAGGGATGCAGTGGCTCAGTGGCTAAGACACTGAGATGGTTGATGGTTAGCAGTTTGGCGCTTTGAATCCTGAGTGCTGCATAATGGAGTGAGCTCCCCATACTTGTCCCAGCTTCTGCCAACATAGCAGTTCAAAAGCATGTAAAAATGCAAGTAGAAAAATAGGGACCACCTTTGGTGGGAAGATAACAGCATTCAACGCACCTTTTGCATTGAGTCATGCCAGCCACATGACCACGGAGACATCTTCAGACAGTGCTGGCTCTTCGGCTTTGAAACAGAGATGAGCACCATCCCCTAGAGTCGGGAATGACCACCATGTAAGTGCAAGGAGAACCTTTTCCTTTACATGAAAAGCACCCATCTTTGAATATGGGATATTAAAAAAAAACATGTACTCAGTAGTAATAATTCTAATTAAGAGTCTGCTAGGATGCCTAAATTGGAAAAAGGAACTCTATACCAGATATTTTCCACATTACTCAACTAAATAAAGTTGGAAACTATTTTAGTCAGATCCATAAGGATTTCAGCTAGGTCCTATACTACCTGAGTAGAAAAGGGAAGCCAGTGTTATTTTATTTTGCAAAGAAAGAAGCAACAGATAAAGCAACATCAATACACTACATGCAAATCAAATTAAGATGATTGCTTTATATACTAAGATACAGACTTAAAACACAGCTTTAGATCAAATCTGTTACCTAATTCCAACTGAATGTAGGCTTTACATTGGGGTCTCTTGATTATCATGGCTCATATAACACATAGTCACAGTCTCTGGGACAGGTAAATTGGTGGGATTAAATTTTCTTCCAAATCAGCCATAGAAAATGTCTTAGATGTTCAGAGCATGAGTTTAATTTGTCAACATCTTTCTGATAAGTTGAACCAGGCCCAAAAATTTCAAGAAAAGAACTACAATGAAACCAGTGGTTGGACTCAACCTTTCTGAAACAGGCAAGGTTTCTTCAGCTACAAATCTATTTTCTCATAGCCCTATTGAAGTCTCCACTTGAAATGTCTGCTGCTGAAAGAACATTCACACCTGCTTACAGAAGCCTAAATATTACTTGGAGCTGTCCAACTTAGTACTTGGATCCCAATTACAGAAGGAAACAAGCCTAACTCTTTGCTTCTACTGACACCAACTGAACGCTTCCTTCCATTACAGAATTTAAAAGATTCCAGTTGGGAATATGGTGGGAGTTGAAGTGTTCCATCCCCTTATATTATTATTATATTATAATCCTAACCCTATTCAGGTACCATCTGCTGCCAATGTATGATGTAGTGTTTTTGGTTCATTGGTTTTACTAACAAAGGAGGATATTTGTAGCTCAAGGTTGAAATGAGGGTCCTTGGTGCTCTTGGATGAACATCAATTTAACTTTAAGATTAACATCAGACCAACAATCAAGAAGTAAGCAATACCTCAATCAAGGAGCTGCCAAACATGCTAACAGTAAACAGCCCAACTAAAGAACATCCAAGACCTCTCCTACCCTACATTCAAAGGACAAACCACTAGAATATAAACTGAATGCAAACCTCACTCCTTACTAGCCCTGATGATGTTACCTAGTTTGGGTAATAAACTGTCTGCAATAAAACAACCAAGCTCAGAGAGAACCAAGGGAGAAACTCCTTGCTGGTTTAAAAAAAGCATGCTAGCTATGCAGAATGCATTCAAGAAACAAGTCCCACTCTAAATGGTGTCTATGTAGGTTTCACTGCGGTGTCTATAGCAGACTGCATGGTTGCAGTAAATGGTTCCAAACAATATGTAACATGGAGACATGAACCCTAGAACTCTGAGCCTCTCTCCTCCTGGAAGAGAACTGAAGAATGAAAGATAATGTCTTCCTTACCATTTTCCTTCAGTGTAACATATTAACCTTCATATCTAAATCCTGGGAAGTGAGAGTCAGCATTATACAGACCAATCAGACATTCAGCCAGACAGGATAGAACTTGATCTATGCAGATACCATACATAAGGTGTCTTTAATATACTATTTTAATTGTTTAGTTTCTCATAAATATGAAGGGCAATTTTCCCAGTCTTTCTGAAAAAGAGTAAAATTTAATGTGAATTATTTTATTGTGACATTTTCACAAAGCAGTTACCAGTTCTGATTTAAAGCCAACATCCAATTGAAAGCACAAAAACAATTTCATTTCAAAGTATGGCTTAGCATCCATATATTTAATGTTTTATACAGGGTATTTAGTATTTTTCTAATGGAATGTAAAAGTATTGGAAATATTAGAATCTCTATCCTCTTGACATGCAGAGGATGCTAATTAAAATGCACTTTGAGCAATTTAAAATTGCCATGTACTAAGCTTACACAGTTCAGATCATCTCACCAATCAGAGGAGAATTTGCATATTTTGCTTTAAACACAATCACATTTATAATTGCCTGTTTGCTATTAGCTTAATGTCCATGATAATAGTTGATTTCCCCCGTTTTAATTCTTTTGTTCTAATTTAATGGAAGACACTCTGGTTATTCTTGGTTAAAGGTAACAAATGGAGCATATTGACCTCTCAATTAAATCTATAAAATATGTCCAGCAAGCACTTTGGCTATTTAAATTGTTGGCTAAGTTGGTTATAATTGTCTGGGGGGCAGTTTGCCATGTTGCAGGTTAGGGTTTTCTTGGCATTCCATGCCTCTGGGGCTGCAAGAAGCTCCTGAGCCATGGTACAGTATGAATGCCTACAACCTAGAAAGTCCCAGCAACACGAGTGCAATGCCACCGACCAGAAGGGTGGTGCAAAGTCCCAGTCACACTAAAAAACCACAATAGTATAGCACAAAACAACAGCCAGCCTAGGAAATGCCAGTAATGTAGTACAAAGTATCATGGTGTGATGCCACAGCCATCTCAGGAAGCCCCAGCTAACCCAGGCCAGCCACCCTTATCATCCTGCACACTGTGACCCCTGACATTTTGCACTTCACCATCCTAGGTAAGCTTTGCCATCTTCTTGTTCCTACTGCTAATAAGGCTGGTCTTCCCTGGCCCTTTGCAAGGTGGCATCCTCTTCAAGGAAACCATGGAGTGTAATCTGGGGAAGACAGCCTCCTATGGCCAGCAGATACAAAGGGCCAGGCTGCACAGGTTTGTTTGGTCAGCAGCAAGAGCAAGAAGATGGCAAAAATCAACTAGGGTGGCAAGGGCTGAAGGGTGCAGGGCACCATAAGGATATGTACGGGAGAGAGATGGGTTGAACACCCTTTCGGTGCGAAGTGTGGGTGGCCTGCCAAGTGGATGAATTTTGGTCACATGACCACAGGGGGCACTGCATCAGCCATAGCTTTGTAAGTCCTTTCATTCAGCACCTTTCACGTAGTTATAACTTCAAACAATCACTAAAGGAGTGGTTGTAAGTCAAGGATTACTTAATAGTAGCACAAAATGCAGTGTTCTCAGCTTCTCCAAGTCTATTTTCTGAACAGGCCTGACTGATATACTACCAATCTTCTGTATTATTTTGACCATGTTTCAGATACATAAAGATCGTACTCTGGTTCATATTATTTGTATGGTTTGTTTGTTCACTGCCATTCATATGGGGTGGGAATGTAAAATGTGTTCCTCACAATAGACAGTCTCCATTTGGCATGAGCAAAAAAGTTTACCAATCCATAAAGAAATAATTCTCCTTAGTGGCACCATTGGCTTAAGCTGCTACCCAGTTTTATTGCTTGTGGTAGTGAGAATGCTTGTTTTGAATATAGTGTTACAAATAAAGCTCCAGTGCTGCAAAGCATTTCATGAGTCAGTTTGGATGTCCTATACATCCCACAAAGAAAGAAAGAAAAAAGCAGATATCACATTATTAGGCAGCTGTTTAATGTACCTTCCTAATTGAAAACTATTTTCTTCAAAGGGATATACCAGGTTTTCAATATTACGTATTTAAGTAAAAAGTTTGCCACACTGATCTTAATCTTATAGCAAATTCACATGCCATTTCTTTTATTTTATCTCAAAAAGATATGTGAGGGGGGAGGGGGAGACGGGGGGAGAAACATTTTCTGAATTTTAATGTCTTAATGTATTCACTGACATTTAGTAAAATGCTTTACTACTTTGGCCTTTGTTCCTCCCTTTTCCTATCCCTTTTTATAATTTCAACCAACTGGTCATCTTTTCTGTTTCTCATAGGTCAACAATATTGCATATGAGGAGACTGTCAAATTGTTTCCTGAACTCAAAATTGCCTTTCCTAATTTTCTTACTGTTAATTCTTGAAGTAACAATGATGGACAATATTTTTAGAAAGTGTGTGTGTGTGTGTATGTGTGTGTGTGTGTGTGTGTGTGTGTTTTATTAGTTAAATATGGATGATTTGTAATCTAATGTAGGGTGGGCTTTGAGATCCCCTGCAAAATAAGATTTTTTTCAAGATCAGAAAAAACATCTAACCCCAACAAGAACATCTACCCTACCCAAATCTCTTTAACTAACGCTCAAAAGAAGTACTCTCTCAGTTTCTTTAACTCCCGTTATATATGTTATCACAGTTAACAACTTAAAAACTTAAAACTTAAATTACAGTTATAACTATAACTATAGTAACAGTTATCAAAGATCCTGACAATTACTTTTACTTTAATACCGTGAACTAATTATGTATTGTCTTGCCTTTTAAACATCTAAATATTCTTAAAAATATTATTGGATGGTTTTGATATTTAGCCTTCAAATAGGTCTTTGTGTTCTGCAAAACTCTATGCAAGTCCTCCAGTAATCAGATATTGCCTATGTATATTACCACAAGGCAGTGAAGGGAACAGTTGATGCAGTGGGGTAGGTTTCTCAGCTCTGATTTCTTTGGCTTCTATACCTAAGGTACATTGGTTAACCTAATGGTTTAGCATTAAACAAATTAATAAGGTAGCCAGTAGTACATTAAGTAGTTTAGATACTGGACCAGAACAATAATTTAGTAACCCCGGGCTGTGAAGCTTTAGGTACTGGGACACAATCCACACTTTGATGTTCCATTAAGAGTAACATGGCTGCTTTGTGGTAACAGGGAATGGGTATTTTTTCACATCACAAAATCAATTCAAAACAATTCATTAGAGAGAGCTATGATGAGTCATTTATGAAGGCCCCCCTCCATCTCACTGGAAGTAGCTCTGGCCAGTGTACAACGATCGAGTAAGTACTAATTTCATGTGAACTTTGATCCTTTTGAACATTACTGCAGGTGATCAGAAAATGAACAGATAACCCAAGCCTTCCCAATATCCATTCATTGCACAGGTGAAGAGGTCAAAGAATAAAATCATAGTGGTCCATTAAACTATCCTTGGCAAATTGCACACCTAGCAGCTGGAGAGAACATAATGGCCCAAGGAAGGTACTCATTCTGAATATAACACTTACTAAGTATCACCTCTTTTCTAGAAAATGCTTCTCTTCAGAACAGTCATTTATTTTACACAGGGGACTTAAACTTTTGTTGTGGGTCCTTTGGAACAGAAGATACCTATAATTTTCTTCAGTGAAAATATAAGAAATAACTCTGAAATATCAGGCACTAGTGGAACAAATACTTTGGAACTGTGACATTTAAAACCAGCTATGTGTAATAAGAAAAATACATTTATACTGCTTTCCTCAACTGTTCTACTAGCAATAGGATTTCTCAATGTCTACTAATCATGAAAATCAAGGTTATCTCCATAATCTTTGACAGTAATGTTGAATTATTCTCTTCTTGTTTTTTACAAGTGTTCTTTAGGAAAGAGGTATATTACTATGCATTAAGATAGGATTTTCAATAAAGTTCAACGGTTTCAAATTGTGTGGTTTCTGCTAATTGGAAATCTCTGTATGAGTTCATTGATCTTTATTGGAAACTTTTATCAATATTGCTCTTTCAGAAAGTTGCATCTTAAATATTACAATCCATCTATTACTAGCATGTAATTCCTAGAATCAATTCCTCTAACATCACTTAGCAAAAATAAATACAATTTATATGATAACATTCACAACACAGGCAGTCTTCGATGTACAACCTGTTGTTTAATGATTGTTCAAAGCTCTGAGTACCTCAGAAAGTGTGCTTTACAGTCCATAAAGTACTTCCAGTCATTGCACCACTGCCCTCCATACCCACATAACTACATTTTTGGGCATTTGGCAATCTATCCCCACTTGAAAACCATTTGCCAAGCACCCTGCGGTCATGTGATTGCCATTTTCAATCTTCTCTGCTGGCTTGATGGGAAAGCCAGCAGGGAAGGTTACAACTGCCAACACCTGCTGAGAGGATTCCCTGAAGATCCAAGCCCTGTACCTTTAGCCTAGCAGAGGTATCCTCTGCTGTGCACAGAGGACAACTCAGCCTCTCTGCCAGGCTGCAGAAACAGGGCTTGTGTTCTGTTCCCCTCGGTTCGGACCCCAATCCAGAAGCAGTTTTAAAGAGAAACCCCCAATGTTTGTAAGTTCACAACATAGAGCCAACTGCGTCATTGAAACAAACCCCCACTGGCAGTTCAAAAGCAGAACACGGTGCTTGTCTTAATAAGAACAGAAAAAGGTGCCAAAAGAAGGTAATTACAGATACAAACAGATTACTAGGCAACAGTCCAGAAACTGGCCAGAAAGCTGGAAGCCAAAAGCAAACACAGTCTCATGCCAAAATGCAAATGTTTCTTGCAGAGGACCAGGTCCAGCCACACCCCTTAAACTCCGTCTAGGGTGTGGCCCAATTAGTGGTTAGCTGCAGCCCAGCCTTTCCACTTTCAGCATTGCTGTTCTCTTCTCAGTCCATGTCTTTCCCTAGCATCAGCCACGGGCTCCTCCCCACTGCTGTCAGCCCCCATTATCTCCTGCTGACCCATGGAGTGACAGGTCCCTGCTGGCACACTGTCAGCAGCCGACTCTTACTGGCCCACGGGAGGGCCAGGCACTTCTGGCACACAGTCAGCAACCAACTCCAGGTCTACTTCTGAGTCAGTGTCGGCTGCCAAATCAGCAGCACGTGACAGAGCCACAACAGCTTGGATTTTGAAGACCTAAACCTGATTTCAGCAGTTGGGCAGAGGCATTCTCTTCTCTGCATGGAGATTTCTAGCCTCCAGAATGATTGTGTTCACTAGTTTTCTAGTCTTCCTAGGCCCAGAAGGCTACTGAATGCAATTGTTATTCTGCTAGTTTGAAAGGTCCCTTCTCCAAATTGTTCAATTTCCAATGACCACAACAATGGGCCTGCTTGAAGAAAAAGGCAAAAGAAGTAGGCATGATGGGAAGAGGGGCTGGGTTCCACTAGGCATGGTGGGACAGGGGGAGAGTCTATCCCTGGCACTCCATCTGACAATCCATGCAATTGTTTAATGACCGCAACCGGGAGAGCAGGGATTGTGGTCATTGAGCAAAGTGGTCATGTAGCATCTGCTTCACTCATTGATTGAGATTCTGGTCCCAATTGTAGTTTTAAGTCAAGCATAACCTGTACTTGTATTTTAATTGCTAGTTCAAGGATAGAATTGTCAGGACTTTCACATGAAAAGAATTGACCTAAACAATTAATTCATAGATCAAATGCATAGGGACTGCACCTCCTGATCCACCCACCTCTCAGTTAGGAGAAAATAATGAGATATCATAACTAATTTAAAATGTATTTGTACATTTAAGGCAAGAATGTGAATGAGATAATAACCAAAACTGTAATTTAATAATTCAGTTGCAAATTAGTCATTATTTCAATGAAACATACCTTCTCATGCAGCATTTAAATATAATACTATCCAACAAAATAAGCTCTGGGAGTTGAACTTGGATGATATTTCTATAAAAATTATATAAAGAGGGGATTCTCAAGAACAACTAAGAGACAACCATGATATCAAATTGTAATTTTCCACATGACAAAAGTGGGCG